>WELB01000410.1:0-10950 GCA_009602725.1 Spirogloea muscicola
GAGGGGCCCGCCCGGCGCGGGGGCCCGCGCGCGCGGCGGCGACGGAGGAGGAGACCAAGGACATCGAGACCGTCTCCGCCGGCGCGCTGTCAGGTGCGCCGGCGCCGCGGCCCTAAAGGAGGCCTGCGCAGGACGACTGATCGGGCCTTCAAATCCTCGCTCCTCTTCTGGCCTACTTGCCCTCGCGCGTCCTCCTTAGGTAGTGGGCAGTGTCGATACTTAACGACGAGGATAGGCTTCTGAGGGGCAGGTCGCAAGCCAGGTTGTTGGCCTTTTAAGTTGGGCTTTCGACCCAGGCAGGGGGTTAGACTCCAGGCAGTACTTGGGAACGTAACCCTCAGGTGTGAAAGGCTTGCTCAAGTCGTCACACCAAAGCTGGTCCTCCTTGCAAGCGAAGAGGAGTCTGGTGGGCTTCACGGACCTCCTGAGTGGTGCAGAGCAGGTGCAAGGAAAAGTTGGTGAATAGCGCAAGAGCAGGATTCTGTAGCTTCGAGAGTAGCAGACACGGCCTCAGGAGTCGTGGTAAAGACATGAACATCCATGTAAGAGCCCTGGCTGTTACATGCAGCTGAAAGCAGCAGTTACTTAAGTCCATTTGGCTTCCTTGGTGGCTTGGGAACAGGGCTGGTGCTCCAGGATGGCCAGTATTTCACGCCCAGGAAGGCACTCGACGAGGACCACGAGCTGGCGGCGGCGCTCCTTTCTGACGAGGACCAGGAGTCGTTGGCCAGATACCGCTACGCACCCAGCTGCGAGAAGGCTGTGAACGACTCGATCAAGTGAGTTTGCTTGGCTTGACAAGGCGGCGTGTAACTCCTGTAAGTCTAAAACGGGGTCTCGTACTCCAACTTGGAAGTCTGTAAGTCAATCTTGTCCTGGAATCGTCTGACTTGCCCGCCTGAGGTCGTGCAGCTAAAGCTTCAACCCTCATCTAAGCTTTGTCAGCCAACAATTGAAATATAGAGGGCAAAGTTGCATGGCAAACTAGTGGGGCTTGTGTACGTTGTGGGAGATTGCGCATTGATTAGGTGCTTTTGTCGTGTGCTTCCCTGTTGGAACACATCCTCTGTTTGCAGCTTAATGACTTGTACAAGTGAGTTGTTCTTGCTGTGGGCCTACATTCTCTAAAAGGATGTTTCTCATTGCTTGTACTCCTGCCAGTGTTGCCTACAACATGTCCTACATTTTCCACTCCATGATGTCCTACTACGACAGGGACAATGTTGGACTCCAGGGGTTCTCAAAGTGAGTCGAAGATGAAAATTGGACACTAGATCAATTCTTTGCGAGTGTTATATAGCAACAGCATGATTGTGCTTACAAAGTGTTTGTGCACCTTATACTTAGAGTCTGTGTTGTGGGGTTGTAACAGGTACTTCAAGGAGCGCAGCGAAAACGAAAGAGAAGAAGCACACCGGTTAATTCGCTACCAGGTGGGTTGCTTGACTTCTTGCATTCTGCAAGGACTGCAACATACTAGGTGGACTTGTGCACTGTGGTTATCATTATCTTCTCACAAGCGCCTCTTTTTCAGTTCCTGCATGACACAAGTGCTGAGTGCTTTGGCTTGCTTTGGCTTATGTTGACTGCATGCAGTTGTGCCCCTTCTTTCATCTTGCCTGATGCTTCTTGAAAGATGTGGTGACATTCTTTGTGGATCTCTGTGTTCTTAGAACCTAAGAGGAGGAAGAGTGGAACTGAGGGCCATTCAGGCTGTGGACAGCGAGTATGACAACCCCAGAAAAGGCGATGCTCTCAACGGTAAGGGTTACATGCTGCTCTTCGCGCTTCTTATCTCTATACTACTTTTGTGGTCCTGGAGGTCATTCATATGTCAACCGCTAAAGCAAGCTTTGCGGTCCTTTTGTTGCACTCATTCAGTTGGCAGTGTCAGATTGTGAAGTTGCAGAGGAGATGGCATTTATTGAGCCAACATAGGTAGGTGGAGTCCTTCACTTGTTGATCTTGATTTGAGGAGTGTTTGTACTACTCTTGAAAGGCATGGAGTTGGCGCTGAGATTGGAGAAGTTGCAAAACGAGAAGTACCTTAGGCTGCACAGGGTGAGTTGGTTATCTGCTTTAGGAAATGTCTGCCGATGATAAGCAGAAAAATTTTGCTGGATTTGCACAGCTTTGAGTGGGTATGATCAGTACTAGATGTTGACTCACCTAGGAGGCTGTGTAAAACCGATAACTGCCGGGGCTTGTCATGACTTTCGTGCTGATGTATTCAGGCCGCTGAGGACGTTGTTGACCCAGAGATGTGCGACTTTCTTGTCAAAAATTACCTGCACCCTCAGGTACTTCTTTACTCGCCCCTGTTCCTTCCTCTAACATTCCTGTAACAAGTGCGCACACATTGGGTCTTCTTTAGTCTAGATCTGATCTCTGTACAGCCATCATGCAAGGGGGCTGTTTACTGTGTTGGGCTGATGCCATTACAAAGGACGAGTTAAAGTGTCAGGAGGCCAGCCTTCAAAGCATGGGTATGCTTAGTGTCTTGCTTCATTGTCCTGATTGGTATCTTGCAGGTGGTGAAGATCAGGCGCAGCTCAGAGTATGTGGCAAATCTTCGGCGAGTTGGCCAGGGCCACGGTAAGTTGGACAAGCAGTGGTGATATTGGATGTCTCTTGTTATTTCTTAAGCAGCCAAGCTACTTGATTACGTCTATACTTGCAGCACCGAAGTGGCACATGAATGATTGTAATGGAATCAAATGGGTGCCACATCTGGTGTGCTTCTTGGTCCAAACCAGGCACTCAGAGGATCTTATGTGTATATTATGTGCTCGTATCTTCAGGCACGTGGCACTTTGACCAGATGCTTTTGGAGGGGACTCTTGGGGTTGACCTTGAACGATTTGACCCTTCGGCAGCAGCGTGATAGCCCAAACCCTTTTTTTGAGGGAGCTTGGCTTACAGATTGAGCCAGCATAGGTCTTGCACAAAGCTGCCCACTTGCTAGCTTACCTTTTTGTTCACAATCTGAGATGCTTCTGGGTACTTTTACCCATTGGCAGCCATCATAGGATTTCAGAGCAGCCAAATACTGGTTCAGGCAGTTGTGGCGCGTTGGCTTTGGATAAATTTCGTTGAGGGGGTTATACACATATTGCAACAAGGATTGCTCATTTCTATATCTGGTGTGGTCCCTGTGGTGGTGCTGCGGATGTGCTCAAAGCTGCTCAAGGTCTTCACTGCCCTGCTCTTTTGAACTTGCAAGTTGGCACTTTAACTGCTGCATTCAGCATTTGGTTGTTGTGATGCTGCTGGAACTCCGTGCAGTCCAGAGGGGGCTGACAAAGTAGTGTTAGAGTTGAGTACAGCTCTAACGCCGTGATCCAAATTATGGTCACGGCTTTAGAGTTGAATACTGAAGTTTGTGATAGTTGTCGTCTTGGCATTACCCCTCCGCTCTTGCACTCAAAACAACCCCCCTCCCTTCCTCCCTCCGGGTTAGCACCAGAAAGCTGGGCGAGCTCTAGTAGGTGGCAGAAGGGCTCCGTTCCTGGCATCTAGTATTCATGCATCGAGTAGTGACCTTTATGTTTTGACCCGTGGTTATTGAGCGGGTCAATCTGCCTGCTGTAGGTTATGTAGATTTTTAGATGTGCTTGCCTTTGTACCTGGCCATTTGGCCTACATTTCTTTCTAATACACGATCCCTCCCTCCCTCCGGGTTAGCGAGGTTGCTACTACACATGGCCCTCCCCTTAGTTACTGATACGCTGTTTCAGGTGCCCACCTTGCAGTAGGGCAGCTTCTTGCACCACTTAGAGGGTTGAATGCATAACAAATTACAGCTAATAGCTGTAGGCCCTCGCTTCTTTGATCTCGCCACGCCTGAGGTGGGTACGCACAGAAATCAGCTCCATATGTCCTTTTGGGCTCAATTCGCGCCCCGTCCAAATCCAAGCGGCTGTATGTGCTGGGATGAGCAAATTCGCCGCTCCACCACGGGGGCTTCGTCGTGGTGAGCTACACGTGGCACATGACCGGTCGTGGCAGCTTCGTGCATGCCCGGCGACGCCACAGCATGCAGAGGGAGAGAGAGAGGGGGGGGAGAAGATCGGAANGAGGGAGAGAGAAAGAGAGAGAAGGGGACAGAGGCCGGCGGGGGCTCGCCTGCAACTCCTGCTCGAGAAGCTCCCCCCCCCAATCCCCCTCCGAACTCTCACCCGCGCCGGCGCTCGGCGCTCCCGGCCCTGCGCGCCCGCGGCGGCGGCGGCGGCGGCGGCGGGCTGGTCGACCAGCGCCGTGACCCACGTCTATTGCTGGCGCTCAGTAAGCGCGCGCCTCTGCGGCTGTTGCTGACGTGCCAATCCGTGCCCTCCTGACTGTATTGCCGTCCCACGCCTGCAGATTGCTTGCAGCTACGATGGCGGAGTAGTCGCACGCCCGTCGGAGTTCAATGATGGCATGGCGGTAATGCTCGTTCATCTAAGGCCGAGAATGTAACGCAGTCACAGGTGCACAGGGCAATCCAATCCGAATACAGCTCGGGACGTGCTGTGGAGAAGCGACCATGCATGAGAGTGCCGCACAGGTGAGCCTGGGGCGCAGCAGGGCTCGGACGAGTCACGGAGAGCATGCACAAGGCCACAGTCGCCGTTAACACGTGCATCGTGCAGTATGAGTCCTCCCTTTGACTAGCAGTCCGACCACTTGAGTGCTCTTGTGTCGAGCTTCCATAGCTGCGGCATGATGATGATATATATCCTTGGGGCTCTGTGCATGCCTGCGATCACATCCAAAGGAGGCGTCTCTTCACGCGGGTGAGCACGTTCGCCTCAAGCCCAGCTTTAGGCTGGACAACCCAGCGCTGGCAGTGCCGGAGGAGCTCGCTGGCTGCAGGTATGGAAACCGTGTGTTCTGATGGGCCTGTGGCATTTCTCTTTGATAGTATGGAAGCACTCGAGGAAGGTGAGTACTAGGTGACAGTGGTGGCACGACTTTGCTTCGATGTATCATTGTCGTTGCTATAAGTTCCATGGAGCCCCACACACTGTTTCATTTTATAGCTGTGGATTATATATGGATAATATGTGTAAGATGAAGACAGTAAGCACTGCTCGCAATTTAGCACAAGCAAGCTCTATTTGCTACCATGCAACAGCTCTGTACTTCTGGTCCAGAGAATGGACCATAATCAGCATATCGCCGGAGGATGGCAGCCTTGCACTCCGCTCGTCAGCCGACTTGACGGTCCTGAGCCAAGTTAATCCAAGCTCTGTACTGCGAGCTCAGGCGGCCACGCCGCTCAAGACTGGGGGTGACTGGGTATGCTGCCTGTACTTGCGCCCCAGCTTGTTAAGGGATCAAGGCAACCAGCGCAGTGAGTGATGATTAGTGCCAATAAGGAAATGCTTTATACAGTGCAAGATTTGTTGTGTGACGACTTCACTATTTTGTGAGTACTTTGCCTTATAGAGGGGTCTGCGTGACATACCCAGCAGGAACGATGGCCCCAACCACAAGGCAATGCATGTAAATACCTGCACTTACACAGGCAACAAGGTTGCCGCTTGCATGCTACTTGCTTCTGCAGGTAGACGTATCAAGCAAAGAAGCAGCAGAACCTGCACCGATAGGGCCTATACCTAAAGGCGAGTATCCGGACAAGATCAGTCCTGGTGACTTTGTCAGGATGAGGGCCGATGTTGAGAGCCCAGCCTTTGGCTGGCCGCGGTACCCTTCCCGGCGCCACTGTGGTCAAGGCTGGCCTACTGGAAGGTGAAGCCTCTTTCCCTCTGCATATCTGGTCTCTTAACTCGCAGTCTGCTATCTTGAAGACATGCATCTGCGTCTGTGGACGGCAGACGAAGGGTTAACGCAAGTACAGCTTCTCGCTTGACTGCCTGCTGGAAGTACCTTGCTGTCAAACTAGCTCGTGACCATGAGGGTTGAGTATTGCAAGAGTGGATTACACTGGCCCCTGTCAACGTGAGACCTCACCCTCTGTGTGGACATGCAGGGTGATCCATGTGGCAAGTGACGGTCTGCTGACAGTGGAGTTTCCCAGCCACCTCCGGGCACGCGGCCTGCGTTGGCTGGCGGATCCTGCGCAGGTACAGCGGGTCTCCTTTGGGGGTTGTCGCGGACTGGCTCGCAAGTATCAGGTTCGGCACACCTCTCGTATGTACCTGATGAGCGCCAGGAGTAGTACTTGTTAACTATCCCTGCGCTTGTGCCAGAAGATAGATACTACCATCATGCGTTTACGCGTGTCCATAAGAGGAACCACTTGAGACTACCACCAGCGTTTTCAGTAGAATGGCCTGCCAAGCCAGTGGGGCCTTCTTATAGTACACTCTCAATGACGCACTGCCTGCATCTTGGCAGCACCTGGAGGCGATGCACTGGGCAGTGCGGCCGCTGGCGGCGCTTTTGGCCTTCATGCTGGCAGCACGCGTCGGCCCCGTCGTGGTGCACTCTCTGCCAGTCCATGGTCATGCTCACAAAGAGGACGATGCTGGGTCCGACAAGGACGCCGAGACCCGTGCCGACAGCCGTTCCAAGGAGGCTAGCCATAGCAACGAAGGTGAGAGCGCTGCTAGCGGCTCTCCTGGTGGTCACAACTTCTGGCCTGGGCCACTGCAGGCCTTGCTCGCAAAGCTGCATCTGACCGGCAGTGAAGAAGGTGACACTGATGGCCCCCGGCACAAGCCAGACCAAGCCGAAGCTGCAGCAAGCAACGAGGACCCGCACGACACGAGCTTAAGGCGGGAACGCAGGTCCCTCGATTTGCCGAAGCTAAGGACAGCTACGCACCGCGACGTGAACGAGGAACATGTGCTGCTGGCAGGTGCTGAGCCATTCTCGGGTCCAGAACCCACTGCCTCAGCAGCTGACAGCAGCGCCAAGAAGAAGCAGCAACTGCCGCACGAGAACTGGCGGAGCTTGCTGCGAAGCTGGCTGGGCCAGACGGCCAACTACACGGGCAAGCTTCTCAAGTGATGCTGGCGCAATCTGCCTGTCAGGGGCAGGGCCAGGGTCAGAGAACACTGTCTTGGCAGCCGACTGCAGCGCTGAAAAGCAGCTAGAAATGCTACAGAGAGCTTCTGTGGCACTTTGAGAGCGAGCAATCAGCTGGGGCAGACTGGCAACTACGAATGCAGGATCTTCAGTGATGCCGGCGCAGATTCTGTTGTCACTGTAGGTAGGGAGGGTCTGTGAACGGTACCTGAAAGGACCGGCCGCCTTTCACATTTTTGACAGTGACAGTGTATCGCGTTCAAACATCCGGACTACCCCATCGCACACTTGCCAGCTGCTGTAAGACTCGTATGAACCAGATGAGTCTGTCTCAACGTAGCAAATTCGGCAATCAGCAAGTCATCACGGGCAAGCGGAACCACAGTTGAATGTCAGACCACGTTGTGTGCTCATATATTTCAACTAAAAATGGACAGCCCTCTTCTCTATGGGCGAGCACTTTCTTTCTTCTTAATAACACCTAGCGTGAAACGAGGACTGATGGCCACCCCTGACGCGTGCTAGTGACAGCTGAGCAGTGTAGCGCTGGGTGGTGAGGGTGGCTGCTTTTAGCTACACCTGCTTATTGGCTATACCTGCTTGGTATACCAGCCTCATATCTGGCGTCTCTTTCTGGGGACATCTCTCTCTTGGGATCTCTCCCTTACCACGGGGAGCACGCCAATTTCAACGCGGTCGACTCCCTCGCCCAGTTGCGTGGCATGTGCCCGTCAAAATCGCTGCAGGGGTCAACGGCACGCGCATTGCATCTCCGTGCCGGTCGCGCTTTGGCTGCAGCCTCTGGCTACAGCCAGGGGACCCACTCCCCGGAGACCGCATTCTCTAACCTGCGGCTGCTCAATAGGGGATATTGAGCACCCAGTGGCCACTTGAGTTGCTGTGTGCACTATGCGCCCTTCGGAATTGTTAGAGTATTTTCTGGGCTGGCCAATTACAGCCATCGCCCTCTGTTGGAAAAGTCTACCTCTATCGGGAGAAGGCTTGAAGCCTGTGACTCGCAACTCCATTGCGCGGCAATAATTTGCTCTTGCAATATTCTGCCGTTCATTTGCGTTCCTATGAGCATTGTTGCCGATTCTGGTGCAGCAAAGAAACACAAAGCGGCTGCTGATATTAAAAGAGCGGCTGTGATAGCCAGCCAGATGCATACAGGTATTCATGACGGAGCCACAGGCTAGGCAGCCAGGGCGCTCTAAGTACCCCCGTGTCAGCAGTAGGAAGTCAGATGAGCTGAGGGGAGGAAGAGCAACCCCGCTGCGCAAAGGGAGTGCTACACTTACAGCTCTGTGAGCACCATCATAGCTGGTCAGCCCACACTGTTGGACTGTCGATCTCAGCTGATTGAATAAACGTATGTCAATACTTAGCTGTATCGAGCAAGCTCTGCAGGTGTGCTCACGAATAATGGGTGCATGGTTTCTGCGCACAGCGCTAGAGCTTGCCTAACTTGCATATAAGTTGGAAATGAAGCGATGCCAGGGGTTACGAGTGACAGCAAAGCAGCTTGTCAAATGGAAAGAGCTTGATCTTGGCTTGATATCTGTGCTTAGACCAGAATGGTTTTACAAATCAAACGCTTGCACGAGCACATCGTAAGGCTTTGCTCTCTTCAGGCTTTGGAGAAGGCCCACGTACTTACCTCTCCTTCAAAATCTTTCACGCCAGGTCGCTGCAAAAGTTAGCAGCCATTGCCACAGGCTGCTTGCTAGCATTGTTAGCATGACCGGAGATTACAATGCCTACAATAGGTGGCATGTAAGATTGGAGTTCATCCTCGCCATTATAGGAGGCATGCAAGGAGACAAGCTGGACAATGACGGCCTTTCCAAGGTCCAGATCAAAAGTCCAAGCTAGAGCTGGCGGCAGCCGGACCACCGCACAGGGCTGCTGAGGCGGCCTCCCCCAGCTTGCCATGTGCTTGGCCAACCGCATCAATGGGCGCAGGGTGCAGAGCCTCCAGGCTGATGCGCCGCCTTTTTACGAGCTTGATTGCCAGCACGCCTGCCTCTGGGACGAGGGGGACCTGAGCGATCACCAACCGCCCACAGCTATCAATCACCGTGCACAGCGCAGCTTGACAATTGCAGAGCTGAATGTGGTGTGAGACATCTGTAGGTAGAGCAGTCGCTGCCGGACTGGGCAGATGGGCTTCACACCTGCGATGTGAAGCATGGCAGCTTGCGCACATGAAGGAGGCCGAGCATTGCGTCGTGGTCCGCGAACATTGCCGCCATCTCCACGTCATCCTCTGCATGTACGCAACAGGCCAGCCGGCTGCACTTGATGCCTTCATCTCTAGAGTCCTTTGCTACGAAGTGCTAGCTGGACAAGTACTAACAAGCAACAAGGTCAATCATGAGCAGCAGCCAGACTCGCTATCAGAGTGGCTGCTTCTACACACTCTGAGCAGCCATCCTCGCAGGATTGTGGGCGGGAGCAGGATGGTGGACCTCGCAGAGCCTCCACGGCAAGGACTGCGTCCGCATAGTGCTGTGCGCGTGCAATAAAGGAGGGGGAGACTAGGGATGCTGGCAGCGTGACCAGGGCAACTGCTGGCGAGGACCGCAGCCAACCTCGCAGCGCGTGCAGCCACGCCAGGACCTGCTCACCCATGAGCATGCACACATGGGTCCACACCATTGTCAGAGGATGTCGTAGAGGTCGTCAAATCCGTTGTTCGTCTCATCCAGCGATACATTCACCAGCATGCTACATGATCCCACAGTTTAGAAGCAGACGAACATATTCTCAGGGCGTGCTCGACTACAATGCACGGGTTTTCCAAATAAAACAAGGGCGATAGAAGGGCAGTGCTGCCTGGTGAACGCTTGACATTGACCTCAGCGGCAGGGAAGGGGCACTGTGGAGCACAGACTGACTGCACTACAAATCGCCCAATCTGCGGCCCGCCTGTCTGGAGCCTGCGGCAATCGCGCTGGCAATACAGATGAGCCAGTATTCGAGGTATCAGGAGGAAGCCCACGTGAAGATACTGATCAAGAGCAATGATACACTTACAGCATGCTCTTAATCCCCATTGTCTGATTCAGCTGAACAAGCAAGGCGCAGTGGCAAGCACCTGTGGATCTTCTTAAAGAAAGCAACCGTCCAGTTATGCAATGGCACGGCACTCGTGCCAGCCAGCGTGTAGCACTCTACATCAGCCTGGGCCAAGGCCACGCGGTCGAGGGGCTTCCGCAGGTCAAAGTCGTCGCAGAAACTCGAGCCGTGGTCTTGGCTCAGACGACTCGCTGCTGCCAGCGGTGGACCTGCAGCTGGTCGAGGGTCGACAGTGCCGGGGCCAGCAGAGGACGGCGGCGGCTGCGGTGCAGCGGAGACCGGTGCAGCGGAGGACCGGTGGCGGCGCTCCTCCAGGGTCCGCTGCTCGTCGAGGTAGCGGCGGTACTGCCAGGCGATGCGCAGGCCCTCGCCCTCCTGCGACGCCACCACCCCAGTAGTGCAAGCAGCAGCATAAGTTAACTGGCGATTCCCCAAAGAACGGCCACAGTGCCAGTGGCCTAGCGGCACTAAGTCCGGCAGGCGATGCGGCCAGCCAAGGCAGGAATGAGGGTTAGGGTTCAGGTTTCAGGGATAGGGGTTTGTGATTCAACAATTAGGTTCTAGGGGTTTAGGGTTCAGGGTTGCACTTTTGACGAGTGCAACTCGATCAGGGCTGTGGGCTGGAATCGAACCTGCACCACTTGGGCGCCGGCGGCCCCGGCCGGGCTGCGAGCCGCGGGCGGCGGCGCAGCGGCCGGCGCAGGGAGGGTGGCGAGGAAGGAGCGCGGCGCGGGCAGGGGGCTGGCGAAGGCGGCGGGCTGGGCGTGCGCGAGCGCCTGGGCGAGGAAGCAGCGCGCGAGCACGAGGTGGTGCGGCGCCAGCGCGTCCTCCAGCACCAGCAGCAGCGCGCCGACGGGCAGGCCGCCGTGCAGCACGCGTGCAGCGGCGGGGGCA
>WELB01000410.1:28101-44160 GCA_009602725.1 Spirogloea muscicola
CGTCGGCGCTGCTGGCGGTGGCGGCGCTGCTCGCCCTCGCCGGCTGCGCGGCCGCCGTCAGGTGAGCCGGCGGCTGGGATTCGCCCGCAGCCCCCGTCACTCGGCGGCGCCATGGTCGAATGGCTAACCACGCCCGCCACCGCCGCCTCCGCGGGGGCTGCAGCGGCCCCAGCCTGTGCTGCGGCGGCGGCGACCTCGAGGCGGCGCTGGCCGTCAACCCCCGCGCGCCTGTCACGCAGTCGTCCTCGGCCTCTGCGTCGGTGCCAGCTGGCAGCATCGTGCCCGGCCTGCCGGCGGGCCAGGTCGTCCTCCGCGCCGTCGTCACCGTCACGCCGGAGCCCCCCAAGCCTCGCAAAGCGCCCACCAATCAGGTGAACACTATAATACCATTATTAACATGGAAATATATGTTAGCCCATACGCTCTTGGCCGTGCCAATGCTCAGGCTACCGCGAGCTGAAGGATAAGAGGAGCAGCGGAGGGGAATCAGATAGGGATTAACGAATGGGCAGGCACCGTATGGCATTCCTGGCAAGAAGGCCAGCCGGATTTGTAGAGAAGTGTTAAACATAAGTTACACTAGAAGAAGGCTGACAAGCCGACGACCGAGGAAGAGGAAGCTGCGGCATGGTGCCAGTGCCAGCCGCTCGCTGCTCTACGCCTCCGTGTGGCACCTCGTCATTTCATCGGCCATGCAGGCTGCACGGCAAAGGTGCAGTAGCCTGGCAGATGGACCACAGACTCGGAATTAGAGACAGACCATTATGGTGACAACCAAGTGGGCCCTTCCTCCTGCGGCTCACCCATGACCTGCTGTGCTACCGTCTCTTGCGACTGCTTGTGCAGGTTGCGATCAAGTATTCAGCCTCGTTCTCACCTCAGCTCTCAGCACCGCAGCAGCAGCCACAGCAGCAGCAGCAGCAGCAGCAGCAGCAGAAGCCGAAGGCGATGGCGACGGTGCTGCTGGGTCCGAATGCCGCCGGCAAGAAGCAGGCCTACACGCCCTACTGCCCTACGGGGGCGTACGTCAATTCGCTGCTCATTCCCATTGGCGCATGCAAGGCCGGTAAGCTCTCGCCCGGCGCCAAGATCGTGACACTCGGTGGCCAGCGTTACGTGCGGCTGCGCAGCGGAACCACCGGCGTGGGGTGCTCGCGCGAGTACTTCTTCTCAATCAGCGACTTCGCTGGCAACGCAGGCAAGGGCCCTGTTGAGGTGCGTGTCTGTGTAGCTGGCAAGTCCCACGTCCGCTCCTGCGGCTCCACTACACTCACTACCAGCATCCCCACCTGCTGAGACCTCCTTACACTGTCCTCCCCCCCCACATCCGCCACTTCCTCAAGCATGTCAATTGCTGGCCCCTACACACAGCTGGCCGGTTCGCCGCTGGGCTCACTGTGCTCCAAGCTACTTCAGTTGCCAGTGGACATGAACGAGGCCCTATCGCCTATTTGCATTACAGCAGCTGTCAAATTTCTAGCCAACATCTACCAGCTTCTAGCTTCCAGTGTATTGAGCTGCCACTGAACCAACCAGCCTTGCTAGGGCGGGAGCTGCGGCCATCGCCGCACAAGCACAAACTCAGACAGGTACTTGCGTGGCAAAGCGTCTGGCTGACGTCCCTCCTGCCACGATTGACCGACGAGCACGCCTGGACCGGCGGCGCGCACGTGATCGTACATGGCATCGCTGAATGGGTGCAGGTGCCGCCCTGCATGGGCGCATGATGACCCTGACGTGCAGTCAGCACTGTCGGCCACAGTGGCAGCGGGCACACCAATGCCAACAGAGGCTCGCTGGAGGGAGCTGCGTGCACATGATTCTGAAGCAGGCAACCTAAGGCTTGCAGTCACAATTGTCTTGCCTGTGCAAGTAAGATTTAATCAGATATGGAAATGAAGAAAATAGGACAAATCTGTCAGGCCTACTTGGCATTGGAAAGCTGGGCGGCAAGCCCCCACCACCAGGCTGCGCCAGCGCCAACTGGCCGCCGCCGTACTCAAGTGACAGCTCGCAAACCTCCTCGGTAGCTGCAATATCCATAACGTCCTCCCTTGCCTGGAAGTATAGAGGTGCAACAAGATCCGCTATTGGCGACAGAACTGGCCCGCCAGAGATGACGCGGCCATAGAGTTGCCGGTCACTGCCCACGAAAAAGGCCTGCACATGCCACATTGTCCATTGCCACAAGGACCAAGCATCAGCACTGGCGCTCAGCTGTCATAATACTTTTAGTTGACGAAACTGAGAATGCCTGACAGTAGGTGGCCCCATAGTGAGTCAGCAGGAGGTGCCGAGGGGCAGTGGCTGCTACACTCATTCAGCAGCAGGCGCCGCATGCTGACGCTCACCTTCTGGAACCTGCCGAGCCACCTGAGCGGCATGGGGACTGCAGGCCAGCAAGACAGGGGAGCAAGGAGCTCACAAGGCTCAGTATTTCAGCATGAGCCAGTAGCGGCAGCAGGGCTCTGGCAGCCCTGCCGGCCAACTGTGTGAACAGCAGTCGAAGGTTCAACAGGAGCCTTGGTGGCGACTGACGAGCTCGTAGCACAGCGGCGGGTGGCCAAGGAGGCGCTCACGGCCAAAGACGAGGCCATCCCAGACCTCAGGGACCAGAGGTGTGTCGACCAGCGGGTCCGGGAGCATGCCGGCGGCGGTTTCGGCGGCCCCGGGCTGGCGCTGCCCTGCTAGCTCCCACATCCGGCACAGATGCCTGCAAGGACGGAGCCCGCAGCGGCGTTGGTCAACCCTGCGAGAGCGTCTTACGTCCTGCTGGTGACTTAGTCCATGTCAGATTGGGAGACGTGTGAACGTTGCGGACTACGTCCTATAAATGAATGTGAATTGCAGGCACAGTCAAGGTGAAGAAAGGCCTAAAATGGGGCCCGAAGGGTGGTTCATACACCTTAGACCTTGGCATGAGCTAAACTAATGTGGGCCTCTCCAGTTCTCGGTCGACGTCTAGACCTGGGCTCGAGCAGGTCCAGCAGTCGCGGCCGCCGCTCCTCGGGGATGGCGGCGAGCTTCTTCCTGCACCGCGGCGGACGACGGTGATCAGCTGTGTCTGGCTGCGCTGCAGCATTGGTGGCCCCCAGAGGAAGGAGGCAGTGGTGGCGTGTCAAGGGTCTAGAATTAAGGTTCAGGGTTTAGGAGTTTAGGGGTTTGGGGTTCGACTCTCACCAGAGGTATGCAGAGGCGTCGTACTCGCCGGGGTCGAAGGGCTGCAGGTGCGCCTCGCTGGTGAGCAGCGCCACCACGTCGGCCTCGTCCAGGTTGACCTTGCGGCCGTCGACGAGCCGGTAGGGGTCCTCGCCAACGTTTCCGCCGCCGCCGCCGCCGCCGCCGCCGCCGCCGCCGCCGCCGCTGCCGCGCCGAGCGCCGCAGTTCCCGTGCCTGCCTCACGAGCTCTAAATATCACTAATTGAAACCCTTTTCCCTTCGTTATGTTACGTTAGACCCTCGTTATGAGAGTGTGTAGCTTGAGTTCGTATAGCTGCAACCACTAAGCTCAGAGTCCTCACTCAGGACCTCGCCGGCCAGAGCCAGACAGTCATCATGCTTCCCTACCAAGCTGCGCCCTGAATGTCAGGCTCACTGGTCGATAGGTTTAGGACATTAAGGCCTCACTAATAGGTCCATGATAGATTGTTAGGCCCTAAGTGTGATCCTGACACCTGAGACTGAAGCTTAACTCTTACACTTAAGCTCTTCACTGGAACCTGCAATTGGGCTTCCGTTTGCCCCTTCTGTGGTTGCTGCAGGTACGCGCTGCTGCTGCTGGCCGCCGCAGTCCTCGCCGTCTCGTCTGCCGGCCCCGTCATGAAGGTCAAGCCCAATGGTCCAAACCTCTCCGCTTCAGCTTCAGCTTCAGCTTCCGCTGTCCATGCCCTCTTGGCTGTCGATGGCCTTGCGAGCAGGACGTCCACGCCGTGACCTTAGGCCCCACTGATCATGGCCGCNAGCGGCGGCGGCTGCCTCGCGTGACGCAGGCCGCGGCATGACGAGAAGGCCCGGGCCTGCCGCGCTCCGCAGCCGGCCGGCCGTGCGGCGCTGCTGCACGGCGCTGCTAGCCCTCCTGGCGCTGTCCTCTGCCAGCTGCCCCGGCGCGGGCGCGAGGCCGCTGGACTCAGGAGGCGACGATGGCGGCGGCGAAGGCGGCGGCGACGGCGGTGGCGGCGGCGGCAATGGCGCGGCGAGCGCCCGGCTGCGACGCTCGCAGTACCACAGAGCGTGAGCCCGAGCGATCAGCCAGAAACTCGGCAGCTCAAGAGCAGCATTGCGGCGGCTAGATTCGAACTTGTATCTTGAGAGTGGACTCGCGGCGAGCTCACTTAAGGCCTCTCGCCGCAGCTTCCCGATGGTGGAGCCCGATGCGAGTCACACCAAGCTCACTGTCGTGCCCGAGGGCCTCGCCGCCATCGCCCGCCTTCCTGGCCCGCTCGCCATCGTTGCGGTTAGTCAGCATGCATTCTAATTGGTCTGTATACACCCACTTTCGGTCAGCCTGCATGCTAATTGGTCTGTATATGCCCCAAATTAGCACCTCCGAGGTTGCGTGATGCAGCCCACTTTGCTCTGGCACTGACTCATAGCATTATCATTGCTGCCATGGTGGTCGCTCTTTGGGCGCAGGTTATTGGCCCCTACCGCTCCGGCAAGTCGTTCCTCCTCAACCAGCTGCTCGCGCTGTCCTGCGACGAAGGTGCACGCTCAGTAGAGCAGCTGCATTCTCCTTGATTGTAGCAACTATGTTCTTCAATGGCAGTTGGCCCCCTGCACTATCGTTATCCAACTTACCCTGCCTTGAGTTTTAGCGCCCTTCGCTACTCCGAACCGCAGCTAGTAGAGGGGTTAGTGGGCAGTGCCTCCCCTCACAGCTGGCTAACTGTGTGGCCCTTGGGTTGCAGGATTTGGTGTGGGCCACATGCGAGACACCAAGACCAAAGGTTTGATCTCTCACGCTCGTGCATGCTGCTCGGAGGTAAAAGCTTCTGGAGATGAGATAACGTCACTCCTTAAAGCTTGATCTCTCATCTCGAGTTGGCTGCTACTTGTTGACAACGTTGGAGCTGTTCATCAACAGAGGTGCTGGGCTTAGCTCAGGTGTGACCCGCTTATGCAGGCATCTGGGCGTGGGGCGAGCCAACCACGGTGACCGTGGATGGCGTGGAGACCTCCCTCATCTTCCTCGACACAGAGGGCTTTGAGAGCATCGGCAAGTCCAACGTTTACGACGACAGGTCTGTCAGCTTGCAGGAACGTGGCAGCTGCCATTGGCAGATTACGAGAGCAGATGCAAGCAACTTCGATATCCATCTGCTTTTGCAGCAGCTTTATCTGATTAAGCACTCGAATGCATGAGGACAAGAGAGGGCAGGTACCCAGCATCCAATGTGACCACTTAAATTGTCGTCAACTGCAGGATTTTTGCTCTTGCTGCCATCTTGAGCTCCGTCCTAGTCTACAACTTACCGGAGACGGTGCGTGCTACTGGCCCCAATTTTATTCCAGCAAAAGCAGTCTAAACATCAGATACTTGCACTTAAGATGTGCCAACAAGTGCTTGATGCCAAGGAGAGGACATTGACAACCTGCAGCTGAGACAGTCCTCTCTTCACCATGCTTGTCCACATAAGTTTGCAGGTGCGAGAGGCGGACATTGCAAAGCTCTCATTTGCTGTGGAGTTGGCGGAGGAGTTCTATGGGAGGTTTGTCTGCTTTCACGATTGACTGTAGCTCTCATTTGAGCTTTCTCTCGATCTGAATTGCCAGCCGCATCTTTAGCAACATGTGTTGGACATGCCATCTGATCATATGATTTTGAGGACAAAGGCAGATGAATGCATCTGGCTTCTGAATAACGACAAGTTGTGCAACTCTGACTCAGTTTGCCTGTCAATCTATTTCACTTCCCTGACTTGAAGGTGCAAAGTAGCCCTTATGTAGACCTCAGATCTGACCACTGCCTTTTCTTGTTCTGTGACCATTTGATTCCACACCGTAATACACACAACATTCGTACAGGGTGAAGGTACAGTCAGCTGCAACAAAACAGCCCATGCGTGCATATGGATGGAGCAGCTTCTGCACTGCTAGATGTCTGCTTGCCTGATTTGTAAGCTAGACATTCTGCAATCAACATGCAGTTTGGCAAGCCAATCTGACATGTAGCCTAAATGTCAATTCCACCTGTCATCTAGCAGGGTCGAGATAGTATCTTCCAACCAGCGAAGCTCCTCTGGCTCATCCAGAGAGACTTCCTTGGTAAGAGATGCCTACATCTCGTCATTGTGGCACTTGATGTATGCTACTCATGAACTAAAATTGCTCCCTTGCGCTCTTCCAACACCATTGGTTAGAAACCCATGCCTAGTTGCATAGCACTTATCAGACTGAGGGGAGGGAGGAGCAGATGAACCTTGTGGTAGCCTTCTGCACTGTCAGGTGCTTGAGAATGTCCAGGTTCCTTGTTGTAACACGTGCCGTCTGTCTCATGCCTGGTGCTGTATCCAACATCTGCTGTGATCTCAGAAGGGAAGACAGTCCAGCAGATGGTGGATGAGGCTCTTGCAACTGTGCCAAATGATTCTGGTGAGCCTTAGGCACCAGATGTTCAATAGCATACGACTGATGCATCTGTATGCATGAGATTCATATATCATCAGCTTTTCATCTGCTGTCTCTGCATAGTGTGGACACATCTGTGACTGTCAAATACATGTGAGGGGTGGAGGTTGAGGGTTGGTCCAACTTTTTACAATCAGTCATGCTCTGACATGACATGTTTCTACTGACTCTCATGTGGTGACAGGGGACCGGGACATAGAGCAAGTGAGTCTCGCTTGCTGATGCCTTTTTGACCTCAGATAGCATGTGCATAATCACCTCAAGCGTTCCATTCGCTTCTCTTACCATTACTTGGTACATATATCAGTTTTCCAGAGGATAAGAGTGACAACGGAGTCTCAAAAGCATGCGTGCATGCATGATGCAACGTGTTGATACTTAGCATTCAATTTCATGACAACCAATATCAGGGGGCTCTTGAGTGCTGAGGATCGCGGTTCTGCATCACAGGTCAACCAGATCCGGAAGTCGCTGGCAGTGATGGGTGGCAACTCCACAGCCTTTGGGTTGCGCCAGGTACTGTCCACATTGCACACTAGACCAGGAACCACAGTCATAGATCTCTTACAAAGGCAGGCCGAGACACTCCGTGAGTTGCCTGCTTGTACCAAGAACGGGGGCGTGCCTGTCCGCATGCAGCCCCACTTAGCTCGCACGAAGCTGTGTGAGCTGGACGACGGTGAGCTGGACAAAGAGTACATCCGGCAGAGAGGCGAGCTGCGTGAGAAGGTCACCTCCTTGGCTAGCCCCAAACTGGTGCAAGGAAAGACCTTGTCAGGCAAAGCCTTTGTTGCTCTCCTCGAGCAGGTGAAGCTTTGGTTCCTGATGGGCTCACGTCATTTCCTTCAAACTTCAATTGCAAAAGAGGCTGCATGCTAGGCCTGCAGCAACCATCAGCAGAGCACATAAAACGAGTGGCTAAGTGGCAAACTTTTAAGCCTCAGCAATGCTTACATAAGCTGAGATCATGTGGTTGTTTTTGTTATTGTATCCCTTACTTCAGTCCAGAGAACATAGTTATGCCTTGCTGAAGTTTGTAAGTCATGGTGTGGTTACATCTTTCATGCAGACTGTGGAGGCCCTGAATAAGGGCAAAATCCCGTCTGCTGGATCGGTGATAGACGAGTTCAATAGGGCAGTTATGGCCAGGTGCATGGCCGCCTACCGTGAAAGCATGGGCCGCCTCAAGCTGCCCACGGCTGAGTCCATGCTGGACGAGGCCCACGAGGCTGCCGCAAATAAGGCGAGGGAACTGTTTGTGCTTGAGCGATTCGGGAAGAAAGAAATGCGGCAAGCCTTGGTGCCGCTCAATGCCGAAATCATGAGCGTGAGTTTGTTGCAGACACCAACTCAGACACCAACTTACGCTGCTCCTGCTCATGACGCTCTTGCATGAGGCCTAAGCCTTCAACCTTAAAGGCTTGTCAGGAACATGCCTATCTTTTGTTGATTGAGCAGGTCACGTTACAGCCACAACAACCATGGATGTGCAGTGTGTGCTATTTGTGATTACAATCTTGTTATGTAATTAAGTAGAGTTACAGCTAACTCTACTTGATGTGCGGCGGCAAATTAGCTAGTTGCGCTGACGGCTTCAAGCTGCCCAATGGCACAGGCTTATGACCAGCTCAGGGAGGCCAACGTCTTCGAGTCTTCAAAAGCCTGCCAAAAAACCTATGCCGATTGCGACGATGCAGTGAGCTCGCTGCAGAACATGCGCCTCCCATCGATGGCCAAGTTTGAGTCCGTGTTCTCCAAATGCAACAAGACCTCGGAGAGGGTGTGCACAGGCCCATTGAAAGATTACTACCATGACAGATTGCAGAAGGTAGTGACAGGGGTGCTGCATCTTGCTGCACAAACTTACTTTGATTGTCTTATTGCCTGGACTGGAAGAGAGGATTGTGTTACTTGATGACTTGTCAGCCTTGTACTATCGACATTTGTTATCTGTGTTGTGCAACCTACTGTTGCAACTGAGATCATGCAGGGTATTGTGGATCTACTTCCTGTATGTACATTTGATCGGCTATTTGCTGCAGAGTGCAGAGGAATGGCATGCACTTCCTAATCCATGACATGTTGGTTGTAGATGTGGATAAGAGAGCGAGCACAATTCGTGAAGGACTACAACCAACGGCTTTTCAATTGGCTCGTGGTTTTCTCCCTTGTCATGGTTGTGATGGCCAGGTGAGATCCCATAGTGCTTGACTTATTGCCACTGCAAATCCCAATGTCAGACATCGAGAAGCTTGCGAGCATCTCCCTACTCAAGTGATGATTGGTCAAAATGGTTAATCAAACATGCATGCAAGTGCATGATTCATGTAATGCTAATGCTTATGCTTTGGAGCTATTTATGGAGTGAGCCCACGTGACTTTATGCCAAAGCAGATTCTTCCTTAAGTGGGCCATCCTGGAGATTTGTGCGTGGGCCCTGTTCGTCTTCTTGGAGACATACATGCGAATGTTCTCGTCACCAGAGGGACTCAAGAACAATGACACCTGGCGCACAGTCATTGCGGTCTGGGAGGCTGTGGTGTTCAATCCCATCCTCGACCTTGACAGGTGCTAGTCTCTTTCCTCAGCCACCACTTGCTGGTTGTCTCGGGCTGGCAATCCGGCTGCATCTGTAGTTCCCATTACAGGAGCCCAATTTCTTTTATCGGCCTTGACTTGTTCGGTATGTCCAGGCTTCTACTTTTGGAACATTTAAGTGGGACTTATTGATTTTCCAAGCTGTGCATTCATCCAGATGGGCAGTCCCCTTGGCTTGGCTTCTGCTGCTCTCCCTTGTGCTGTGTCGGTACCAGCGGTGGCAGAAGCAGCGGCAGAAGAAGGGCAAGAAGGCGTCCATCCTACCAATCTCGGAGCCACTGAAGAGTACATCGTCCAGGTATGGACGCCGCTAGGCAGCCCAGATTGGTGCGTGGACATTAGTTTGAGCATAGCAGCTCTCAAGAGCGGGAAGCGGAAGCAAAGGACTGGACAACTCATTGGTTGAGCATGACCTTTGCCCCTTTGGAGACATGATGCTAAGGCCGTCCAGGCTTTCCAGCATTCACTATCGTCCTCCATGCCGAGGCTTTGCAATCCTCAGCACAGTGCTTGCTTGCCATTCGGCATCTGCGAGTTCGCCTTTGTACTCGACTTAGCTGTAAGTGATTGGCGCTCGCCCTATTCTTTTGGAGCTTTTGAGCTCCTTATCCCCTTGCCTCACGACAATGGGCTCAAGAATCAATGCCATTAAGTCAAGGTGGCCTCCTTTAATAGGGTGCTGCTCTTGATTGGCGGTGGTTAAGCTTGTCGTGGGGCGTCAAGCTCTAAAATCAAGCATCTACCTTTGTGCTGCCAATGCTGTGGTCTCAGAGCCGGTGGAGCGCAGTCTGAGCAGCCATTTACAGCATCTGCCGAGCTTCAGTGGTTGCCTTACTTTGTTGATTGTCTTTATGGGCTGGCTCATCCCACTTCTAGACAAGAAGACAAAGAGATAACACGATAACGCAATAACTAGGCCAAGGACGGAGTCTCAATGACGATGAAATGTGCTTTTGCTGTCTCAATCATATTACTCGTGTTGATCATGTTCGAATTAACAAGGAATTCTTGGCAGTTCGCACTGCCATCACCCTCCTCTAGAATGGTCGTCATCAGCTCATTCGCTTTTATGGTGTGGCCAGTCAGCCATCGCCACCTACTTGAAGACTCTTTCCCTCGGTGGTTTCCGACGCAGTGCTTTGTGGCACCCAGGCAGCTGCGCGGCTCAGGCGCCAGTGCCACGAGCAAGCTGCGCACCAGAGGGGCCTCTAGCAGTAGCCATGCAGGCGGCCTCGAGCCGTTGGGACGGCCTCCGGCTGGCGGCTGAGCCGCCGCATCTGCCAGTGGGCGCCCACAACAGCGGCAGCCGCCGCTGTGGATCGAGCGTGCGGCGGTGCCAGCTCCGCCGTGCCGCCCTGGTGGTGTGCCATGGCGGCCACCATAAGCACGGCCATGATCATGGACATCGCCACAGCAGCGACATTGGGCACGGCGTTAGCCACAGCCACGACCATGGCCATGGCCACGGCCACAGCCACGGCCACAGCCAAAGCCACGACGACGACGACAAGTCCGATGGCGGCAGCCGGCCTGCCACAGCCTCTGTGCTGGTGACGGAGGAGGACCCAGCTGCGAGGCCGCACACCCATGATGGCGGCCTCGTGTTCGTCGCCGACTCGTGGACTCCGAGGTGCGGCCCGCTTGCGCAGGGCGAGGGCCGCGGCCAGGTCCTGTTCCTGGACGGGCACGCCGCCGGGATCGCCGGCGACATGCTGGTGGCGGCGCTGCTGGACCTGGGCGTGCCGCCGCAGCGCCTCGCCGACGGCCTCGCCGGTCTCCAGGGCCTCGGCGGCTTCCGTGCCCGCGTGCGCGGCGTGCAACGCTCGGCCATTGCAGCACCCAGGTGCCCATTACTCGGAAACCCTTACTTACCTCTAAGCTAACTCTAACTCTAACTCTGACTTTAAACCCTAAACTCTGAACCCCTAACTTATCTTTTGAATCAATTCTTAGTCTATACCCTATATCCTGAATCTTAACCCTGACATCAGAACCTGAAATTTCAATTCTGGACACTTGAGCCCTGGGTTGCATGCTGTACGCGATGGCGCCAGGCACCGACTGATAGCGTGATCGTCGGAGCCCCAGCTTTGAAGTCCTGGAGGACGCGCCGCAGCCGTTCCGCACGTACGCGGAGATTGCCGACATGCTGGACCAGGCGGGCACGCTGACGAGCGGGGCCCGGGAGCTGGCGCAGACGGCCTTCCGCCTCCTCGCAGAGGCCGAAGCTGCCGTCCACGGAGTGGACGTAGCCTCCGTCCACTTCCACGAGGTGACCCTTGCTTAAATTTACAGGTCAGACTTTGCCTCAGGACTTGATCATACTTAGTCAATGTCATACAAGAACTATTTTAAGATATCTTTCATCTCTTTGCCTCACTTCAATTACTCGTGGCACGGGCACGGAAAACCCTTCAATCTTGCGGCTGCTACCGTGCCTCGAACTGCAGATTCTGACCACATTGAATGGGCACGCTTCCTTGCAGGTGGGCGCAGTTGACTCCATTGTTGACATCGTGGCGGCTGCCATTGGCGTGGACTACATCGGCCCCACCTCGACGTGCTTATCGCCACTGCCCATGGGGCGGGGCATCATCCGCGGAGCTGCGCACGGGCCGCTCCCCTGCCCGGCCCCTGCGACGCTCGCCATCCTCTGCCGGTGAGGCAGCACAATTCCAGACCTCCGAAGCCCCTCAGATTCAAGCCTCAAGTCCTCATTGCTAGGCCCATGACACGTGCTGATGCTCATGACCCACTTGCGGCAGCTGACCGTAACTCCGTGAGACTGCAGAACGAACTTATCCACTCAGTACACATGGCGCGCCAACACCTTCCCCATAAGTGCAGTGGCAGTCCGTGTCCTTATATGACAGTTAGTCTTGTTCGTGTGATTGCTATGTTGGTTGATGTCAAGCAACCTGTCCTCGTCCGCACACTATGGCAGGTGCAAGATACCAACGTACAATGCGCAGTGTGACGGCGAGCTTGTCACGCCCACTGGGGCCTGCCTCGCAGGCGCCATAGCCTCGCCATCCTTCACTTCGGCCACCATGGATCACCCGTCAGAAGAGTGGGCGCCAGTGGTGGCATCTGCTTGGCCCGCCATTGTGCCAACGCGGTGCTCATACGGCGCTGGGTCCAGGGACCGACCTGACCGCCCCAACCTGCTGCGGCTCGTCCTCGGCGTTCCGACGGCTGCCAACTCACACATGAGCATCCAGACCAATGGCAGATGAGGCCATATGATGCTTTCAGCCTCTATTGCAAATTGTGTGAGAATTCCTAATGCATCTCTAGGAGAACGCTGCGACTTTTGCAAGCATTCCCTGACAGGCCAGCGCCAGATGTAATTGCTGTATTGGCTGTAATGGAGCCGACTGCAGTCAGCGAATTCTGACTGCTCCTCAGACTGCTCTTCGAACTTTTATTTACTCCTTATTCTGGGCTGGCCAATCACAGCCATCTCCCGCTACTGGAAGAGTCTCTCTTGGATAAGCGACTTCATCAGAGACTTTGAGATAGATGACAACGGACGACTCGGAGCACACTGCGGCAATGAGGTAGTTGTGATGGACTCTGAATAATCAAGCTGTGGGCCAGTCACCATGTTGAAGCGACCACTGAGAGTTTGTCAGACCAAGTACTCATAAACGCTTGATGATAACAAGTGCTTGATAGATAACGAAGTAGCAATGAAGGTAAAAACGAAGCCATGTCTGCTCCTCGCACGATGGAGGCAGCATTTTGTGGATAGGCCTCCATATCCAAGGACAGTGCAAGAAGAAAGCGCAGCAATCATAAGGTCCTCCAGTATGAGGTGCTGGTCCAATAACGGTGGTATAGGCTGGACCAAGTGGTGGTCAAAGCTGGTAAGCTGAGCCCAAGCACCAGTAGTCGGGAGGTATGCTCTTGCTGCATTTCAAGTTTTGCCTCTGCTTTTCCTGCTGGCCTCTCAAGCTGACCAGCGGCGCTGGGAACAGGCTGCAGCCCTTCCCGGTGCCTCGGTGCCTTTGGGTCTTGTTTCCTGCTACGAATGCGTTTATCTATGTGCCTACAGCGGTCCCAGGCGAATGCTTTGCATCGCCGGGCTGGTCGCGCCCTTGCAGCAGCCTCTGGTTTGCACAGCGGGGTTGCTCTTCCTCCCCTCAGCTCGACTTCCTACTGCTGACACGGGGGTATTGAGGGCGCCCTGTCTGCCTAGCCTTTGGCTCCGTCATGAACACCTGTATGCATCTGGCTGGCAGTTTACAGAATTCTTCAATATCAGCAGCCGCAACCTCTTTCTGTGAGAGGGTGTAGCAGGGGTTTCCAGATATTTGTTGTACAGTGGTCAAGGCTGGCAAGAGGGACGCTGAGTCTGCAGCTACCAAGAAAGGTGACTTCGATGGCATGGAGCTAGGGGCTCTCCAAATCAAAGGCGTCAAAGGACGCGAGAAAGGGCCTTGCCAGTGAGCACGGGGCGACAGAATTCCACACTTGACAGCGGCAGGAGACAAGCATCACAGGGCTCCTGAACCGCCATCAGGTGGCGGAGGAAGCCTGCCTCGGCATGTGATGCACGTGCAGCGCCGCTGGTCGTCGATCCGCCAGAAGCCATTGTTGGCCAGCAGGATAATCTTCTCCTGGCCATGCAAGCAGCGACAGAGGCTGCGGCTCAGAACCCGTGATATCACATCTAATGGCACGGGATTGAACCAGGACTGTGGACTTGATAGATATTGAAGTAGAACTCAAGGTCACAGCAGTCACAGCCAAGAGTTACAGCAGTTTCATGAATACCATAATCACCACCGACCACTGCTTGCGAAGGCTGCTGAATTCCTTACCTCGATACCATTTACAACATCCACATGGACAACAATCGGCTGGCGAGGAGCGGTGCCGCTGCCATTCTGACGTTGCCAGTTGTCGGGCTGGAACAAGTCTTTGCCACTAGGAAACAGCGCGGGACTCAGCCGCTTCACGACCGCGCTCGTCACTTTGTCACCCACCATCAGTGTGAGGCACCGCTGCTCGTTGTACGACTTGTACGACTGCAGCAGGCGGGGGCCAGCCGAGGCTGTCAGGGCCATCGACGTCTATCGGCAACCATGCGCAGCACAGCACGCGTCCCCCGCGCCAGAGCATGAGCAGACAGGCGGGTGCACCTTGACCAGGGATGCCATGTCGTGCTCATCTAGCAACACAGCCTTGCGCATCATCTCCACAAGCATCTTCTCGTATATGATCACGACCTGCGCGCCACCACCGCCGCTGTACCACTCAGCTTCTCGACAGGGGGGCCTCAGCGAAGAGCAGGCGGCAGCGGGAAATGCTTGGCGCCAGGTTGGGCGGCGTACCCGATCCCACAGCTTGCGCCCCTCCTCGGTGCTTCGCACGAGTGAGAGACCGCCGCCCCAGAAGCCGTCTGTCACCTGCTCCAAGCAGCGCAGTAATTCTAACTTCAAAGTTCCAGTTATGAATAATGACCACTTGCCAAACCGCTCGTATGTATAATGTGCGAGGTGAGCAGCAGGGGGCGTGCTGCCGGGCAGATCGAGCACCTGAGCCAGGATATCGGCGTCGGCGCCGACGAGGTGCGGGAAGGGGTCCGACAGCCACACGGTGTCGGCGTCCGTGATGAGCGCGTCGTACCCGTGCCGCAGCACGTCCACCGCGAACTTGGTCCGCTCCAGCACGAGCTGCGGTCACCGCTCAATGTTCCGATGTCAGCAGCCAAGTTTGTATGATGAAAGCAAATAAGCCCTTGGTCATAGACTTATGACAGCTCATCTCGAAACAGAACGCACAATCAAGGTCACTTCCATATTGGCATTTAGAGATAGAAGTTAGGGCTTAGGGTTTAGGGCTAAAGGTTAGGGGTTAGGGCTCGGGGTTTAGGGGTTAGGGGTTTAGGGTTGAGGCTGCGAGCCCCCGGCAGGCACCAGCTTGAATGCAGTGCTGCCGTGGACCGGCGGCGCGGAAGCCGCCGCAGCTCCGCCCGTGGCCGACGGCGGCCCCGGCAGCAGGTACACGTGGAGGCCACGCTGCACCAGCTCCGCCGCCTGCACCGCTTCCGCTACCGCTGAGAGCGGGGGGTCAAGCAGGGCAGGTACACAGCTTGCGACCCTAAACCCTAACCCCCCTAAACCCTAAACTCAAACCCTAAACCAGACCATCGGGGACAACCGCTCACCAGGTCTGACGAGGACGTGAGAATGACGGCGCGGCCCAGGACGCCGAGCTCGGCGGCGTAGCACGCCCAGTTGGCGAGCAGGTCCCCCGCGGCGGCGTCGGCGGCCAGGACAGCCACTGACTTGCTGCCGGACGCTGCTGACGCTAGCAGCGACCCCAGCTCCTCGCCAGACTGCGCCAGCTTGCCTGCGGGTGGTGGCGGCGGCGAGCTCAGGCCCGGTGCTTGGCTCCCGAAGCAGAAGCAGGAGGAGAGGAGGAGGAGGGGTTCCGTGCAGCCAGAAGTTGGAGCTGGCCAACACCAGAGGAGGAGGGAGGGAGGTTGCCGAGCGAGGCGGGAGGGACGTGGAAAGGTATTGCGCAAGCGCAGAGAGGGAGGGGGAAGCACAGAAGCGTGGGGGACTGGTTTTCGAAAGACGGCACACATTGCAAAGCTGCAGAAGGCTAGGAGGAGGGAGGAGGTGAGTGGCGAGGAGGGAGGTAAGGAGCAGAGGCGTGTAAGATTAACAGGAGAGAGAGAGGGGATCCTCTGGGAGCTGGACTAAATTCAGAGATGCGGACCTTGCGGGGCAGGGCGGCCACAGACGCTGAGGCGATCGAGGCTGCTGAGGCGGCTGGGGAAGCGCGGCAAGCCGCCGCCGCCGCTCACTGGGAGCAGCTCCG
>WELB01000411.1:0-25811 GCA_009602725.1 Spirogloea muscicola
TGAAATCTGTACACATGGCCTTTTGATGAGGTCCTGCAGTGTGAGTTCCCCAACACTACAGCAATGTAACATGCAGAAACTTTCTGTTATGCCTGTCCTAAGTCGTCATCTTGCCCCTTTCAGATTAGCAACAAGACTTGAGTGGTTGCCTCGCTGTCTTCAACAAGCAATATTGTTTTGATCTCATCAAGCTAAGAATGACCTGATTCCTGCAGATGTCACTTCTAAGTCCTTTAGCTACTCGTTGTTCAGGGGGCATGTCGAGTTTCGCACTGCGCCGGATCAGGCAGGTCAGCGGCGCTCTCAAAATGAAACCCCGGTCCCTCTTGCTTACAGTTTGATGTTGAGTATGAGCTGTGGGTAGCAGCTCGCCCTCGACCGTCTATAAGCAGAACCTACTATTGCAATTATGACTTCAAGTAGTAACCTCGGGCGTGGTCAAGCTTCGGGGACTTAAGAGCCAACTTTTCAATGGTCTCACTAGCACTGTCTTACTTGCGCTGAGGAGGTACAAGCCGTCTCCAGTCATTTGCAGCGATGTCACGGCACCATCATGTGCCGTGGCCTTGCTGGCCTCCAGCGATGCACCGGGGTGCTGCCGGCTGGGTGTTGCCGCCGCATGGGGCCGCGAACCCGTGCCCGGTTGCGGCAGCCGTGGCCGCCGGCCTCTCTTGTCTGCCGGCCGCAGCTGCTGGCGGCGCAGCGGACACGTTGCTTCCTCAGCACAGCGGTGACTCGAATCTCATTTGGAGGAAGAAGAGTCATAAATTGCTGTGAGATCTGCGTACCTGGAAGTCATATAAAGTGAGTAAATGTTGAGATCTCAGTCAAAAAATGGAGCTAATGATGTGCCTTACATGCTGAAGGGGCTTCCATTCGGGTGTTAAATTTCAACTTGATGGATTCAGGCTGTGGGCTTCACAGATTAGGGGTTGCTGAGTGGCCACAAAAAGCTCACTGAGTGTCCCACCTGGGTGGCGCCACCAGCAGCGCCGCTGGCTGCCCTGGGCAATGGCGGTGGCCGCCGGCCCGCCTGCGACCGGTGCTGGTCGAGCACGAGGTAGCAGCCGGCCGTGCGGATGTCCCAGAAGCGGACAGCACCATCGGCGCCACCGCTCACCAGCACCCACTCGCTGGCGGGGGACCACTGCAAGGCCCACACGGCGTCTGCCCCACGCGGCCAGCCGGCGTGAGCCTCTTGATGGCTGTCAAGACGTAGAAGGCTGCAAGAGAGGCCCGATGACACTATATATGGCTTGAAAGTCTGCCGACTTCTGAACATAGATGCACAAGCCAAAGCCTTCGAAGTAAGGAGAGGGGGCAGCTGCTGGCCAAAGATATCGGGGCAGGATGGCTGAGAGAAAGCCGGGAGGTGGAGCAAAGGTGACATAGCCTGGTAGTACTATCGAGAACGGCAACTAGCAAGAGTGACTGATGGCGGCAGCAACGGTGGCACTGGCGTAGTGCAATCGCAGACCTCGGTGACCGGAAAGCGTGTGCGTGAAGGCGCCGCTGGGGATGTCGGCTAGGCGGACGCGGGGATCTTCTGTCGCGCAGGCGACGAGCGCGTGCGCGGCCGTCGCCGCGCCAGACATGGCGACCGCGCACACCTTGGCGGGCATCGCGAAGTGGACCTCCACCTGCGCATGCCTCACCAGCGCGAGGCGATGGTGCCAGCGACAACGTCACAGGTACATAGCGGCGGCGCTGAGAGCAGCACCCCACTGGAAGCCAGTTGACAGCAACTTAGTCATTCAGAAATTTAGTTAAGAACTCGGTAAAGGTAATGTACGACTCAAAGGCACTCTAAGCTCCCTCTTAGCCTGCCTTTGAGCATGGACAGAGCTGCTTTCTGAAGCACCGCATCTCAGAGTGACGTTATCAGCAGCTGGGAAGAATCTCCTACGTCCAAGATTGTTGGCGATCATTGGCAATGAATCACTGACTTTGGAAGTGAGGGAACCTCATTACTCATGGGATTGCAGCAAGGAGCACGGGGACTAGATCTGACGTACGCTAGCTGCAGGGTAGGGCTGACCCCAAACCCCAAATCCTGACCATAAGCCCTTCTGGAGAGTGCTACCTGGAGGGCGTTGGTGTCCCACACGTTGACGTTCTGGTCGTGCGAGCCGGTGACGAAGAGGCCGGTGTCCAGCGGGTACCACGCGACGCTCGAGACCGCAAAGCGGTGGCCCTGGTGCCGCTGCCTGTCCGCCGTGGCCAGCGCCTCATGCTGCACGCGCCCTGCCGGCCCGTCGTGCCGCGTCGCCTGTAGCACGTCGTACACGGACGCCGAGCCGTCGGCACACCCCGCCAGCAGGTAGCGGCCCTCCACGTTGTCAACCTGCCAGCGACCTTCACATGATCAGGCCCGTCAGAGGCAGACGCCCAATGTGCCACCAAGGTTGGGTATGCGGTCGCCTGCGCCGCTCGGGCTAAAGAGCTCAAGTACGCCGACCATCCGCGGGAAGACGAGTTCTTCCCGCTGGCAATTGACACGCCTGGGGCGTTGGGCGCTCGGAGGCTCGAGTTGCTCACCCAGCTCGCTACGCCATCGCCCGTCGCTTCCATGGGGAGCCGGTGGACTTCCCTGCAGCCGGATCGCTAGCGCAGGTGTACCGGATGTGCTTGGCCGTCTCGCTGCAGCGGTCGATGGCCGCGCGCTGCACCTGCGGGCCGGCAGAGCCCTCGCTGTTGCCTCTGGCTCTGGCCAGGGGACCAACTTCCAGGAGCCTAGCGTCTCTGACCTGAGGCTGCTTAGCAGGGGTTACTGAGTGTTCCGTAGCTGCTTTGTTTTTTGTGTGCTTGTTTTTCTTAGCGCTTCCCCTGGCCCCCTTCTCGTCCTTCGTAGATTCTTATTTGGGCTGGCTTTTCCAGCCCCTATTCTCAATGGGCGAGCACTTTCTTCTATACTGGCCTTGGGGTTCAGGGCGAGGCCGAGGGTGGCCTGTCCTACTCCTTGCTCTACCATGGCGCCAATCAACTTACTCTGTCATGCCAGGCCTTGGCCGACATCTATTCTGGCTTCTCCGGCTGCATCGGTGGCGGTGCTACACGGTCCCTGTTGCTCGCGTGGACTCGTCTGGTAGCCCCTTCGTCGTCTCTTTCTTCCTGTACGTGTGCACCGCTGGCGGTCCTCGCCCGTGGCCTGTGAGCAAGGTTGGTGAGACCGTATCATGGGGCTCGCCCCGTCTAGTCACTGCCAGCAGCTCGATTGACGCTGCTTTGCAAGTCTACTCCCACCCGGGCTATATCGCGTACCTCGACACCCCAGTTGCCGTGTCCTTCATAACCGAAAATCTGCGCATTGCTGCCACCCAAAACAAGGAGGGTCAGAATTGAAGGGGAGAATCCTGCTCCGTGACCGGCGCAATGCCCGTGTCCCTGCCCTCCGCCTCGGCCACTTGGACTGGCGTTGACACCATCTTCCACTTTGGAAATAGTCTGCCCCATGGTGTCCTACGACTACATTTGGGCTCGCAAAAGCTTCCCCACCGACACTACCCTCACCGCCACCGCCACCAAGGCCGTTCTCATCTACATATTTTCCACGTCCGGCCAAAATCTCGTTCCCTGAGCCGATTCACCTCCGCCGCCGCCGCCGCTGTCGTCGTCGCTCCTGTCGTCGCCGCTGCTGCTGCCGCCGCCGCTACCGCTGAAAGATCAGCGGGCATTGAGCGCGCGTTGGCTGGCCAAGAAGGCATGGGTAGGCGTGAAGGTCTGGATCTGCTGCTTGAGGAGCCTTCTACCGGAGAACTCCGTCAATCGGTACGTGACTGGTGCATTGGCAAGGCACGCTTGTTATGCTCGACTTGACGCTCTGAACATACGTCTCAGAAATCGTTTATTCCGCATTACTTAACTGTTTTATCTACAGAAGCTGCATTGTCTGCATCTTTGCAAGTACTAAGCAAAGTCCCGAATAGAGCGTGTAGAGTTACTGTTCATTTCGGGCTGGCTTTTCACAGCCCTTGCCCCCATTGGGAGTGCCACTTCTTCTACTGTGACGTAAGCTTGAATAGGGCGAACCATTGGCACTGGGCACTAAGTCCCGAATGAGGCGAACCAAATTATCGGGGACTGTCACCTTAAACTACAGTGCACAAAACCCCCTGTGGTCTCTAATTGAGCTCGATTCTGGTTCATGTACTGCTGTTGATCAGCAACCCATCCATCACAAGTTCCACTTATTCAGATTATTCTTATCGTGCTGATATCATCTTTGACCATGTCCCTACATCTCTCGTTTTTTCTTTTTCTTTCATATTGCGGACGCTGCCAACCACGTGGACTCTGACGTGTAGCCTCAAAAGTTTTATATATCTGCCCTACCGACATCCCCTAGCAATCGACACAGTATGGCACGACAGCATATTGACACATGTACATCACCTGCGGCTAGGCTCAGTAAGCACGAGTCAGCACATAGAGGTCGCTAACTGATGCCCGAATACCGGACGGCGATCGACCAGCTCTTGTGCCACCAGCCAAGTCCGAAGGGGCCAAAGAGATCCTCAATGGGCGAGCCCTTTCTTAGTTCAGAAAATAGCAAACAGGAGAATAGTATGATGTAATAAAACAGAAATACTACCCATCCAAGAAGCAAAATTATCACCTACTGTATATTTAGCATGAGCAAGCTCAATAATCATGTCTTCAAAGTAAATTCCAGTCAAGAAGGGAAATCCTATTAATGATGAACTCCCTATTAATAGGAAAGGGTAATAGGGTGATAAGAAAGCAAGTCCTCCCATTTTACGCATATCCTGTTCATCTGACATAACGTGTATAACTGAACCAGCGCTTATTGATAAAAAAGCCTTAACAAAGCATGATGCTTCAAATGGAAAATACTCACTGAATAATTGGATGGACCGCAAGCAAAAGCCATGTATCCTAATTGGCTACAAGTTGAAGCTCATAACGGTGATATTGCAGGTTCGAGCCCTACTAAGCCTACTGTTACAAACGGGTGTATAGCTCAGTTGGCAGAGCATTGGGCTTTCTTCTTTCTCGAAGTCTTATCCGCAGTCAATCTGGCCGCGCTTCCTTTCCGCAGGGGGTGAAGGAAGTGGTCGCCCGTAGAGAAAGGGCTGTGAGGGCTGTGAAAAGCCAGGCCGAAAGAGAAGGGGGAGCTGGAGCGCCAGTGGTGGCGCCGGTGGCCCCCCCGCGCCAGGCCCGCAACGTGGGAGCGCGCGGCGCGTGGCAGGGCCCCCCGCGCCGCCCCGGCCATGCGTCNGCGCCGACTGCCGCTGCGCGGCCGGCTCCTGCGCCGGCCCGCCCCTGCGCCGCTCCCGCCACCCTGGAGCGCGACCGCCAGCGACGACCGGCGGGGCACAGGTCTGCATTCCGCGGGGCCTCTCTTGGCAGCACCTCGGCTCCCGCCATGGCCTCCGCATGCTAGCAGCAGGCAGCAGCCTCTTGCTGCGGCCTCCCGGAGCTGCCGCGGCCCGGGGGGGGACGCCAAGGATTGCTCCACGAGGCGCTGTAGTCCTCGTCAGGCTGTCTTGCACCTCAGGCGGATGGGGCCAGCTCGCTCTGAAAGGTGACCTCCGAGGTCACAGTCGGTGGAAACCTTGCATGGTGCTTGCAGGCAATGTGGTACCCGCTGTGGCCGCAGAGCAGGGAGCCAGGGCCTCATCTCATGACTCTCGGCCTGGAGCACAAGTGCTGGAGCAGAGGCCGAAGTCGCTAACTGGAGGTGGACAGCAGCAGCACATGTCCGAAATTCAGGTCGCAGCTGAGAACCAGAAGCCCACGCCCCTTGCTCAGAGCAGACGGGGCATGTGCACCTCTCTGGTCCCTCTTGGAGGTGCATCAGTCCCCCGTGTCATGCCCGCCTATGCGGCCCATTGATGTGTTGTTGTTACAAGGGGCGTCGCTAGCAGCATTGACAGGGAGGTTACCCCTTTTTCCAACTGTAAGCTACCCTGCAAGCTGTGCTGTGACATACTATGTAAGGCTGAGTGTACGTCCGTGCAACAGGTGGCTCGGGAGTATGCTATCCCAATCAGCAAAGCAGAGCTTGTGAAAGAGTTGAAGGCTTCCTTTGCGACTCCAGCGGAGGCGGAGGAGTTTGTTGCAGTGTGCATGTATGTGCCTCATACATGGCATTCGCTTCTCCAGAAGCAGGCACAGCACTTGGTTCTCCATGTGCAAACATGCAGTCGCCAGCCTCAGCCCTGATAATTGTGATGAACCTGAGCGAGAGCTGACACGTACTGCAGCTCTAGTGAGCAGGATACCAGCCTCAGTGGGCAACTCGCATTGTTGCTGATATCAACCCTGTGGATGCCCAAACTTACAGGTGGATGGAGTCCATCATACATGGGCAGCACCTGACCATCATGGAGGAGTTGCGGATTGACTATGAGATTACACACAAGCCTCTTCACTCCCTTCCATCAAGGCACTCCTCATCAGTCCTTCGGGACCTTCTAGTGTACTTCAAGGATGCCATCTTTGGTGACGAGGTTGACACAGAGACTTCAAAGAGCATGGCAAGCTCCATAGACAATCTGACGGCTGCAGCTAGCATCCTTCCTCGAGTGCCTAGTGCTGGTAGCAGCACTGAGGTGGCTGGAGCGGACAGCAATGATAAGGAAGGTGCAAATACGGGGGTTGCGAATTCGTTAACCACTGGTCCCAGCACTCTGAGAGGCAGGATAAGGGAGGCAGCAAAGCTTGCCAGGAAGGGTCTGAGCTTGCGAGCGATTGTTGGGCGTTTGAACGGCTTGGGAAGACCAGAGGACGCCAATGGCCCTGACGAGGTGGACCTTCCTGAGGACTTGGACTCTGATGCCAGACAGGTGACCAGGAATTTGTCAAGCTCAAGCAATAATGCCAGCATTGCTGAGCAGGAGGAGAATCTGAGGGTCCAATTGCAGGCTCAGATTGATAGGCTCGGTGAATTGTCCATGCTCAAGGCAAAAGGGCAGCCAACTCAGGGCAAAATTGGGCAATCAGTAGTGTCTCCAGATGTAGAAGGTGCCGACAGACCACAGCTTATGGAGGGGAGCAGCTACCGTGAGCTTCCAGACAGATCTCAGCGTGGAAGTCACCATGCAACACCACAGGCACAAGGAGGGGTGTCTGCAATCTCGCCTGATCCTCTGCAGGCCACTGGGTTGGGCAGAGAGGATGGGAGCAATGCCAAGGAACGAGTCAGGCAAAGCAGACCCCATGGGCAAGACATGGAGGGAAGCAACACGGGACCCTCACCAGATGGTAAAATGGAGAATGTGACAGAAGAGGAAAGTCAGCAGATATTTGGCGAGCTTAGTCAAATCATATCTGATATTGGTGACCTAGTGGGAGCTGCGCAAGAGGCGGCTTCTGATGACGAAGAGGTTGAGGTTGACCCAAGGTAAGCTGCAATTCGACAATTATGCATCTGACATCCTGGTACGTGCTCATGTGTGGAGGTTCCTTAGACCTTCTGTCACTCTGCTCATAAGTCTTCTGTCCTGCATGCAGGACTGAAGCGGCAGCGCGCTTCCAGCGTAACTTCATGCGGATGTTGAAAAGTGCACAATTTGTCGGCCTCTCGGCGCGTGACCTCCAGCTTACTACAGCTCTTAACTCAGACTACCTCCTTACCCTGCCCATTGACGTTGACTGGCGCAAGGCTTCATCTTCCAATGCCATAATTTTCAGGTCTGATGGATTTGCAAGAGTGCACAGCTTTGGCAGTCTGACTGTATGTCCCTGAGTTGTGTGCCTCGCCCCAATAGTGGGCTGCACAGCACGGCCAGACTACTAGACACTTTTCACTACCTTTGCAACACCGTGAGCTGAGATTAGCTAATACTGACTCGATGTTTTCTAGCATGTGCCAAGTCATGTTAACAAGCACAACCCCCTGAGCTGTGCTCTTTGCTGCTCATTCATACGTCGGGCTCCATGGTCCCCGGGGGAGTGATCTTTGGCTTTCTGCTTAATTGGCTTCGCTGGACTTTCGTCTCAAGAAACTCCAGTTGTTGGTGCTCTTCTGAGGAAGGCTACTCTGTTGCTGAGCAGACGGGGCTACACCACGCAAAGAGAGGAAGGACGACTTTTTGGTGCAAAGGTGGACTTTCTGCAAGCCATTTTACTCCAGAAGGGCCTTAATCTTGCCACAGGGCCTGTCTTGCAGGCCATGAAGTGGCTCAGTCAGGTGCACAACCACAGCCCTGGCCTGACATCCTCGATGTTGCTTGAGCAGTCCAGTTTCTTTGCTCTGGCTTCTCGTCCCATTCTGCAATGAGCTATTTGTCTGCTTCTAAGACTCTTGAGCAGGACGCTTCAGAGCATGCTTTGACCAATCAATCTCTTTGTGGGTCGTTGCCTGACTTGAGGGCTGTTTGTGTGCCCTCCAGTTTGTAGTGTTTGCTCCCTCTTGAGGTACTGACGTTGACTTCTGACCATCATCTCCAACAGAGGTGGAAAAGGCTTCAATCCAACAAGGAGGTGCAGCCATATGTTGACAACGTGAGGAATTGGCTCCAAGAACCGCTAAGACCAGGAGATGACGAACATATGCCGCCAGATCGAACTGCAGTGCAGAAGAGATGGCCTTTGGTGCACAGAGGTGATATTCTCAGAGGATTTCACGTTAAGGCAGCCGTGGACCAAAGAGTATGTAGTCGGTCATGACATTGGGTGCCTGCCTCTTGAGGATTACTTGCTGCCGAGCAATCCGCTGCCTTAGCCTTTCTATGAAATGCATTGACATCAGAATGATGCTGCTGCTTGATGTATAGCAACAGGCAGTGAAGATTCTAAGGCCGCCAGCACTGAGCAGCTGCCAATATGGGAGGCAGCAAGGAAGGCAGTCCCAAGATATGAAGCAGTGCTCTCATCAGCGGGGTCAAGGGGCATCATGATCCGAAGGCTCCTTGAGCGGACTGGTCTTGTGCCTCCCTCCGAGGCTGTTGCTGCATACACACCTCCGCTTCCAGCTGACTTTGCAAGAGACCTCCCTCCTCACCTCAGGTCTTGTCTCATGCTGTTGCCCTGCTGATAGCGTGAGGGCGATAACATCATCTCCAGCTGCTTCTCACATGCATGCCTGTCTTGCTTGCCGACAACCTGTCGGTGGCAAGGCTCCTGCTCGAAGCATACATAACAGATGGGCAGCTGGTCACATGTTTCATGGATATGGTGAACTTGAGCAGGCCTAGGTACGTGAAACGCATATCTATGCGAGACTTGTGGTTGCCAGTACTGAAGGGCTTCGACAGGCAGAGCATTTGGTGGCGCATACGCTCCTCTGTGTCCATCTTCTTTTCCCGGTCAGTACTTGTGGTAAGGGATCACTCGCACTTTCTTCCCACAACCAGGTTGATGGTTGATGGCGCTTGTGCTGTTTAGGCCGGAATACATCTGGCATCTCTTGTAGAAGGCATCGGTTTGTGGATTTTTGGAGATTCTGAATGCATCACATCAGTGCCTCTACTGGCAAGCCATGATCCTAAGTGGTCAGCTCCTTGCTGCTTGGCTTGCTGGGTGCTCTGAGTAGGATGCGACTCATTGGTATACAGGGAGGATTTGTCAGGGCATTCGCTGTACCTATTCAGCGGAGGCTGCTGGGTGCCATTGGACAAATTCCAATGATAGTGGCTGTACCCCTGCTGCAGGAACCAGCATTCCAGGAACTTGTACTGCTGTACACCAAAAGCGAGGTGGAAGGCGAGGAAGGCCTGCTCCAGCTCAACACGTACAGAGATATTCCGCTCCCTGACCTGAAGGTCCCGCCCATGCTGAATTGCTACCACGCCCCTCGTTGTCCAGCGGGTGTGTTGATTGCATGTAACAACAAAGAGAATGTCTTAAAGGATAGGCCGTAAGCCTTCGGTCAATAGGTGCACATAATAGGAGATTTCATTTTCCTGTATGAGGCGACTGGTTCATACTGGATGTGGGCAGGCTGTGTCATGCAGTCTTCTCCCTCTCCATCACCATCCTTGATTTGCTTCGAGTAGTCAGTCATGAGTCAAGGAGCGCCTGAAGCATGGCAATGGCTCTTCTCAGATCATCTTCCCCGACAAGAAGCTCAACTTTCGAGTTCTTGACACGGTAATGTTCTCCTTAGGTGCATGCTCAGCGTTAGCTTTAGCAGCTATGATGTAGTGAGGCAATTTGTCAGAGTTATCTTTTGCTAAGGCCATGTCATTGAAATAACGCACCTACAAAGAGGCTAGATCTGTCAATACGAGTCAATGCTTCAGCTGACTGGAGCAATGTTCGTTTGGAACAGCTTAGGCTTGACCTTGCCACACTTGTGGGATTGCTGGCCTTCATCATCAACTACAGATTTGATGACTTTCTAAGCTCGCCGTGAGTGTCAAGCCTTCCAAATCTGCAATGACCACGGCAGCTTCTAATATGGGAGGCCATCAAGGGTGATGCAGCAGGAGCATGTCCTCTACGTTGTATACCCTTGTAGATCTTAGTGCAGGAGATGCTCAAGCAGGTCAGCTGGAATGACATCCACGCACATATCAATCTCACTGTGTAAGGTGCTTGTGCAGGTCAGCATTTGTACTCGACGTTATTGCTACCGTTGCTCTCTTTATTTTCCTTACACGTTCTTTACTTGGTTACAAACGCACATGGGATCGCTATCAGGTACAGTACCCAACATGACATGGTCTGCTGTGAGGCAGCTTTCAAGCGTCTAGGTTACATCTAGCACGTCAGATGTGATCTGATCCACATTGTCAAACAGGAGAAGCTCCCTTTCTCCCCATTGACTTTGCGTGGCATTTTTTGTTGCAAGGTACCCATAAGTCCTCTGGGTCCGGCCAGCAATTACCAGCTAATTCTCGACCTGTGCTGCATCTGCTCTTCTGGCTGTGCAGCTCCTAGTGAGCCGCACGCTCTATGAGAAGTCAGTTGCGAGCGGTTTTGGAGCTGTGCACTATCTCGTGGATGCATCAGAGGAACAGCAAGTACGAGCTTGTCAAGCAGGATGCACTGTGCCACATCCACCTCAAACTTTTCACTTACCAGGATGTGTTTGACCTGCCCCGAGGTGTTTTTACACCTGGGTGGTGTGCACTGATGATGACTGCCTGACTGCGCAGTTTAAGGAGGCTGTGCTCTGTTACGCTTTCCTGTTGCAGTCTCGCAGACCCATGGTCAGCCCGGGTTGCAACTCTCCTTCTGAAGCATGTCACAAAAGCCAGTCTTCTGCCACTGTTACTCGGACAACTTCCATGCATCAACCATCTGCATTGTCTATCACAAGACTTCGACGTGCTGACTCTCCTGTTGTCCTATTCTAATTTTCACAGCTTTTAGAAGATCTTGATGAGACTGCTGAGCGGTTTCTCTTTGACAAGTATCAAGTCCAAGTAAGATATCACAAACTTTTTACCAAAAGTTTGTGGTAGTTGCTTGCAAAGCTCATGGCTGCTGTTAGACTAGGCGTGGACTTTCTGCTACAAGAGCTCAACTGGCTAGAGACAGGGCAATGCCTTTGTGGGAGCACTGCCTGAGAAAAATCTGCATTTGGTTGGATTGTGTGATTGCAGGTAGATGTACCTGTAGATGATGCAGTCCGCACGTTACTGCAACTGGGGGTCATCATTCCCTGCCCCATGCCTCATGTGTCCCCTAGCCTCAGTAAGGCAGGAAATGGTGCCGCAGCAGCCCCTTCTGGTGCTGCAGCTGGGCTCGGGCAGGACCGAAGACTGGCAGTGCTAGAGGACTTGGGAACCCCAGAAGGTGGTCTTCTTTCAGCAACAGCCCGAGTCTCAAGTGCAATGGTGCAGAGCATAGCTGCACCCGCCAAGGCCATGGAGGAATTGGAAGTGCCAAGCACTCTACAGCTTGATCCGCAGAGTGGGGATGCTAGCGAGGACAGCACCCAACCTGCACAGACTTTCTCAATCAGCTCCAGTACTGGAGCTGTGGTGAAGAAGCAAGAAGATGTGGAGGAAGACTTGGCAGGGCCTCAGTGGTCCGAAGGAGCATTTGCTGCCAATGTCAGCCTGGAGCCCTTTTTGATAAGGACAGTTTCTGAGGAGTTAGCAGCCAAGTCGGACTCTGAATCCGATTCCGGGAGTAGCTCGGCAGACGAGTGCGAGGGCGACCGGCTGTCCCAAGAGAGAAGGCTGCTGGCCATTGCAGAGCTTGAGGGAGCCCCAGAAGGTGCTGCACCTCCAGTGCCTGGTCCTTCCAGCAGTCCTTTGCTTATATCGCTCCCCAGCACCAGTGAGCCCCTGGAGCAGCTGGAGCTGCCTCTGTCGCCTGACTTCAAGCCTGCCGCAGCCCCTGTCTCAGGCTTCAATGGCAGCCCTTGGCAGTCCCAGCGGCCCCTGGACAGAGCAGGAGGCGCGGTAGAGCAGGTTTGGCATAAGCTTGATGCCTCGTCCCCGACGCTGTCAGCAGCAGCAGTGGAAGCTGCCGCCGCTGCAGCTCGTGCCGTGGCAGAAGCTGCTCGAGCGCCACCAAGCGCGAAGCTGCTGGCACAGGAGCGTGCGGCAGCAGCAGCAGCTATAGCCGAGGCAGCATCTCGTGCTGCTGTGACTTACGCAGGGCGGGAAGGGGAGCCGATTCTGAAGCTGCCACCCGTGGAAGAGTTGGAAGGGGCGTCGTTGATAAGTGTCTCTGCGAAGGGGTTGGACAGGAGTGTCGACAAGGGAGTCGCAGGTGGTGGAGAAGGAGGCCGTACCTTACCTCCAGCAACAGCCCAGGCGGTGAGCAGGGCTGTGCTGGGTGGCGAGGATGGAGCGCGGGGTATCGCAGGTGCGGTAGCTGCGACCCAGGCCAAGGCGGAAGGCAAGGCTGCGGCTGCAGCAGCCGCAGCTGCAGCGGCATCCCAGCAATCAGGAACGGCAGTGGCTGGACGAATTGAGATGGCAGAGGGACAGGGTAAAGTAGTGGCGGGTGGCATGCCAGGCCTGGCAGGCAACAGCAATGGACGTGGACTACGCACGCGTGACCCCTGGGCCATTGATGAAGGCAAAAGTGTCACTGAAACTGCTCACAGAGAGACAGCATTTGCAGGGGACCAGCAGCCTGAGGTCAAGGAGCGCAGTGAGTCACCTGCTGCAGCATCATCAGCGGCACGGCAGGTACTAGGGTCCCCTTCAGACGTGGCAGCAACAGGGGCTGCGGCAGTGGAGCAGGGGGTGGTGGCCTTGTCGCTGGCAGAGGCGCGTGCACATTTAGAGCAGCGATGGGCAGCATTACTGCGTCGAAAATCGCCTTGGGCACACTAAGCAGAGACGAGTCAGTGGCGAGCCCAGGAAGGCATATCTGCAGCTGGCTGGCTGCAGATTAGGAAGGTCGAGTGTGTGTCCCTGTGGGGCTGGCCTCCCAGGGGGCGCAGGCAAGGGACAGTGTGCAGCAGGCAGTCTGGCGGGGCGACCCTTTCTCAGCAAGCCCTTGCCAGCAAGCCCACATTGCTGGCAAGCCCAAGTCTGGCTGGCTTGGCTGGCTGCTCAAGGTTATTGAGGGCCTACTTAGCACGTTGTGTGAATAAGGCACAAGTGTCACCAAGTGCATGCTGGTCACCCTCCGACCGCTTGTTCCTCGTCATTAAGGGTCTGAGCTATTTGGTAGCTCTGGATGAATTATGATATGGAAGGGCAGGATGTAATCTGCCAGCAATCCTTGTTGTGGTTCACCTATATACGGCTGGCCGATCTGAATCAGGTGCCACACAGCCCTGATGTACACGAGTGAGAAGAGGTGTCTGGATGGAGAAATGCTACTGTAAGACGTCAGCCATTTGGGGCAGAGGGAGAGTTGATTGCCAAGTGCTTGGGACGCTTGGGAATCGGTGCCAAGGTGCCAGCCGAGGATCATTCTTGAGCCTGAGGACTAATATAAGAGGCACATCAGGAATCTGACTCATCACCCGCCAGTACTCATCCCCGCTAATGGCCACCTGAGCACTGCGCGAGTAGGACGTACACATTTGGCAGCCGGCAAGGAGGGCTGAGGTTGGGCTGGGGGGATGCCTGCCTCTAGCCTGCCTGCCTCTGGCCCCCTTCTCATACTTTGGGCTGGCTTATTTTTTGGGCTGGCTTTTCCTGCCCCTATCCTCAACGGGCGAACCCTTTCTCGAGTCAAAGACAACCTGGCGGACCACCTAGCGAGGTGGTTAAGCTCAAGTAGTCTGAAAGGTGAGAACCCCACTGTTGGCTTCACCTGGCTAAATGTTGTGACATAATGCTGGTCACGTTGTCCAAAAGTGGGTAGCCAACTCTTGCAGGCCCTACCCCTGCATCAACCACAACAGCAGAGCAACAAGTCGGTCAGCGACCTCTACGCGCGGACTTGTAGCGACTGAGTGGGGGCATAGCAGGAGGAAGCTTACATTGGTAGATGTGCTTGCCTTTGTACTTGGCCGCACTGGCCCTGTAGTAGTCAACCACGCTTGTTTGCCTAGTCTTCCCATCCCCCCTCGCACACGTCCGTCTCCTGAAAGCGTCTTTCCCTCCTGAACGCGGACAATCCAGACTCCAGGGCGCTGCCTACGAGTGTGTCATCAGCCCAGCGCACGCTTCCAATGTCACGTACTGGTGATCGCCAAGCCCAAGGGCGAGGCGTCGAAGGCCAGGAAAGGGCCGGCAGGCAGCACAAGCAGGGCAGCCACGCTGTGGAAGAGGGCCAGGCAGCAGCAGCAGCCGCAGCAGCAGGGCAGCAGGCCTCCCCCTTCGCTGCTGCCTCTGGCTCTGGCCAGGGGACGCACTTCCAGGAGCCCAGCAGCTCTGATCTGCGGCTGCTTAGAGGGCCGCCGCCGCCACCCCTCCTAAACCCCGGGCCGCCGCCGGCGTCGCTGCCGGCGGCGCCCGCCATGGGGTCCGCGGCGCGCCGGCCCCCTCCCGGCCTGTCCCTCGCACCCGCCGCAGCTGCTCCCGCCGTCGCCCTGCCGCCCGTTGCCGCCGCCCTCGCCTCCGCCGGCCCGCTCCCCGTCGCCTCAACCGCGCGCTGCCGGCGCCGCCGACGGAGTCCGAGCCCCGAGTTGCTCCAGGAGTCGCTCCAGGCGAAGCATTTGTGCGAGGCGGTCAGGGCGCCTCGTCCCAGACTCAGGCTGGAGCAGCAGCGTTCCGCCGCGCCTCCGCCTCCAGCGCCGTCGCTGCTCCCCGCCGTACTCGCCGCCTCCTGCGTCCGCTTCGTCTGCAGGCCCGCTCTGCCGCCGTCGCCGCCGCCATTCCATCTCCACACGCCACCGACGTCCACCGCAACGCCGCCATCGCCCTCCCCATCCCCGCCGCCGCCGCCCCCACCCCCTGCGGAGTCCGAGGGCGTGCGGTGCCCCCGCTGTCCAAAGGTCTGCAAGAATGCGCACGGTCTTGCGATTCATGCGCACTCCTGCTTGAAGCGCGCCGGCCTCGCCGCCGCGACGCCGGCTGTGGCCGTCGAGGCTTGCGGCCCCACCATCTCTGTCCAGGCCGTCCCTGCTCAGGAGCATCACGCGGAGGAGCATATATCGCCTCCCGCCCCAGAGATGTGTGGGGCACCTGCTTTATTGACTCCGCCCTCGAGACATGAAGGGCCCCCCGAGGTGAACCCGGTCTCTCCGCAGGGTGCCTTGCCCCATGAGCGCGATGCTGCCCCTCATATTCCTGTGAGCGTGCCTCCCGTGGCAGAAGGGCCGCAGCTGCAACAACCCGCCGTGCCGCCGCCGCCCCCACCATCCCCATCTCCCGTGCCGTCCACACCCGCCCCGCCGTCGTCACCATCCTCACCTTCCCCGCCGCCTCCGACACCGCCGCCGTCGCCGACGCCAGCGTCACCACCGTCGCCGCCGGGGTCGCCGCCGCCTGACCCGCGCCCCCCCCCGCTGAGCCAGCCACCCGCCTCGTCATCACCGCCGCCTTCTCCGGCCGAGCCTCTACGGTGCCGGCACTGTCAGCGCCCCTGGCCAACCCAGCGTGCGCGGACCTCACACGAGCGCGCTTGCCAGCAGCAGGCCAATCGTGCTGCACAGACGCGGGCCACGTCCGCAGCGGGCGGCCGCGGCCGTGGTGGCAGCCCAGGCCGGCGTGTCCCAGCAGGGCCGACCCCTCCAGGTCCCCATCACTGGCAATGGGCGGCGGACCTTGACCTGGATGTGGTCCACCGGCAGGAGGCTCTCCCACTCCTGCGCCATGTGCCGCGGTGGGCGCGCCCACACCTGCGCCGCGCCCTCCGCCCCGTTCTGCAGCGCATCGTGGTCGACCACAGGGACGCGGCCGCCTGGAAAGTCTTCATCCTCTTCCCCAGGCTGCTGCTCGGGCGAGCACCCACCCAGGGCCACGGCCAAGGCCGCCAGCTGCTCCTGGACCGCATCTACCTCTTTGAGTGCGGGCGATGGGAGGAGCTCTTGGCGCGGCACGACGCTGCAGTGGCTGCAGCCTCGGCAGGCCGCCGCACTTCGCAGACAGCGCCTTCGTCTGACAGGGCGGCCAGTGTCCGCCGCGCTCTCCGGTATGGCCATGCCGGGGAGCTCTCAAGAGCCGTCCAGGCGCTCGATGATTCGGTGTTGGCGCCGGCGACTGAGGCCACGCGGGAAGCCCTCTCGTCCCTCCACCCCCCGGCGCGCTCTCCCCTGCCTTCGTGGTTGGCTTCCTACGTCCCGCAGGCGGAGGTGGCCCTTGATGCGGCAGCCTTCCGCAAGGCCTTGCAGAGCAGCCGGCGCGCAGCTGCAGGCGGCCCCTCGCGCATGGTCACGGAGCATTTGAGGGAGCTCTTCCTCGAGGGGGACGAGGCGGACTTTCGGGCGCTGCACCAGGTGTGCCAACACATGGCCCGGGGTCACATCCCTGCCAGCATCCGCAGTGTGCTCTGCGCCAGCACCCTGCTAGCCCTCAGCAAGGCCAATGGCGGCGTCCGCCCCATGGCCATCGGCGAGGTTCTGTGTCGCCTGGTGGGCCGGGCACTCTGGCAACAGCACGCCGCTGCGGCCCAGACACATCTGGCCCCACACCAGTATAGCGCAGGCCTGCGGAGCGGCGGCGAAGCAGTGGTCCATGGGGTGCGGGCCTCCCTCGACTTGCACCCCGAGTGGGTGGTGTTGGCAGTGGACGTCCGCAATGCATTCAACTGCGTCGACCGCGCAGCTGTCGCCGAGGAGCTCCGTGACGCCTTCCCCACCCTGCTGCCGTTCTTCCGGCTGGGCTACGGCCAGCCCAGTGATCTCCTATGGCGGCGTGGCGCCGGAGGGGTGGAGGTCCTTCAGTCTTCCACAGGCACGCGTCAGGGGGACCCGCTGGCGGGGTTCTTCTACGCGCTGGCCCACGACCGTGCCCTGAAGGCCACGGCAGCTGCTCACCCGGGCGTCCTCATGCCCACGTGTGCCGACGACACCACCCTAGTCGGGCCCGCAGACGAGGTCTTGGCTGCCTCTGCCACCCTCGAGGCGCAGCTGACGGAGATCGGCCTGGACATCCGCGCGTCGAAGTGCAGCGCTTGGTCCCCACAAGGGCTGCCAGCCCTCCTCCGCCTACCCTCCGGCTGTCAGACACCAGCGGGGGGCCTCCCACTCCTCGGGGTTCCCTTGGGCTCTCCGGCCTTCGTGGACGAGCAGCTGCGGAGCAAGCTGCAGGAGCAACTCAGGCCGGCGGCCCGCCTCCCGGAGCTGCGCGACATGCAGCTAGGGCTCGCCATGCTGACGCGAAGCTTTGCCCAACGTCCTCAGTACCTGGCGCGAGCCCTCCCCCCCTCCCCGGCGGCGCAGGCTGCCTATGCAACCTTGGATGCAGGTATCCTCGCCAGCGCAGCGGCCCTGATCCAACACCCGGCCTTCCTGGCGACGCCGGCTGCCGTGCACCAGGCCTCCCTGCCTGTGAGCCGCGGGGGTCTGGGCTGCGGTCCCATGGCACGTGCCTGCCGGGCAGCGCACCTGGGGAGCTGGGCGCAGGTTGCGTCGTCGGTGGCCCAGCGTTTCATCCGGCATGGGGGTTGCCCTCTGGAGCAGGCGGCAGCGGACGTGGAGAGTGGCCCGTACCCCTTCCAGGCGGCTCTCCGCTCTGCCCGGGATGCGCTGCTTGCAGATCACCCCGCCCTGGTGCCGCTGGCCGTCCCGTTCGCGCACCTCGCGCGCACGGCCGACCTCCGGGCCCAAGCTCGCTTCATGGCGGAGGTGGATGCGGCCTCTTTCTCCACGGCGATGGGGCTTTTGTCTCCTGACGACCTCCGGGGGCGCGCGCGGCTGCTCTCGGCGTCCTCACCAGGGGCGGCTGCCTGGTTGTCTGCCCTGCCGGTCCACGACGCACTTCGGATGCCGGACGACGCCTTCCGCACGGCGGTGCACCGCCTCCTCGGCCTCCACCCCCCCTGCCTCAGTGGGGTACAGCAGTGTGAGTGTGGTGAGCGCGGTTCCGACGCGGCATCGCTGGCAGCTCACATGCTGAGGTGCGCATGGGGCGGGGAGCGGACAGGAACGCACGACCTGCTGCGAAATGCCATGTTTGGCATCTTCGTCGAGGCCGGTTATGCGGTGGCGCTCGAGAACACGAGCGTCATGCCTCCGACCGCTGGGGCGGATGGCCGCATCCACACCCGGCGCGCCGACCTCGTCGCCAGCGCGCTCGGCGGGGGGCCTCGGCTCATCGCAGACGTCGTCACCACTGACAGCTTTGCTTCCAGCAGCGCAAAACGCTCGTCGGAGGAGGCGGGCTACGCAGTCGGCCAAGCAGCGGGCGAGAAGGAACGGAAGTACTCGGACCACCCGGTGGGCGACGAGTTCGTTCCACTGGCAGTGGACGTGCACGGAGCCTTTGGCTCCAAATGGCTTGACTTGCTCCACCGCCTGGCGCGGCGTGCAGCGGCCCCCCGCCTCCGGCAGCAGGGCGAGCAGCCCGGCCTCAACGTAGCCGGGGCCTTCGCTCAGGTTTTCCGTATGCGTTTGGCCGTCTCGATGCGGCGGTCCCTCGCCTTCGCGGTTCACTTGCCCGCAGGCCGAGCTTTGGCGGCGGCCTCCGGCTTCCGTCGGGGCGACGTCTTTCCGCCAGCTAGCTTCTCGGACCTGCATCTCCTGTCTAGAGGTTACTGAGCGTTCCCTGGCTGATGTCTTAGTCCTAGTCGTTCGCACTCAGGCTCCCTCAGACTGTGTCCATTCTTTTGGGCTGGCCTTTCCCAGCCACCAGTCAATCTGGCCGCGCTTCCTCTTAGCAGGGGTTACTGAATGATTCGTAGCTGCTTTGTTGCTGTTTCTTAGCGCTTCCCCTGGCCCCCTTCTCGTACTCTGTTCATTCTTTTTCGGGCTGGCTTTTTCTTTTCTGCTTTTACCAGCCCCTGTCCTCAGTGAGCGAGCACCTTCCTTCTCCCCCCGCCTCCGCCCGCCCGCCCGCCCGCCCGCCATGGCGCTGCGCCGCGCGTTGCGCCTCCGCCCGCCGCCGCCCGCGCTGCTGCGCGCCGCCTTCTCCTCCCTCTCCTCCTCCCCGGCCACCCCACCCGCGACTGCCGCCGCCGCCGAGGCCGCCGCCGCCGTGGCCGCCGCCACCGCGCCGTGTGGCATGAGCGTCAAGGGCGTGCGCATGGAGGGGCGGCCGCTGTACCTGGACATGCAGGCGACGTCGCCGCTGGACCCGCGGGCGCTGGACGCCATGCTGCCGTTTCTGGTGGAGCGGTTCGGCAACCCGCACTCGCGGACGCACCTGTACGGTTGGGAGAGCGAGGCTGCGGTGGAGGCGGCGCGCGCGCAGGTGGCGGGCCTGGTGGGCGCGTCGCCCAAGGAGGTGGTGTTCACGTCCGGCGCCACGGAGGCCAACAACGTGGCCATCAAGGGCGTCGCGCGCTTCTACCGCGACCGCAAGCGGCACGTGGTGACGACGGTGACGGAGCACAAGTGCGTGCTGGACTCGTGCCGCCACCTGCAGGCGGAGGGGTTCGACGTCACCTACCTGCCCGTGCGCCCCGACGGCCTCGTCGACCTCGCCCAGCTGCGCGCCGCGCTGCGCCCCGACACCGCGCTCGTCTCCGTCATGGCCGTCAACAACGAGATCGGCGTCATCCAGCCGCTGGAGGCGATCGGCCGCCTCTGCCGCGAGCACCGGGTGTTCTTCCACACCGACGCGGCGCAGGCACTGGGCAAAATCCCGCTCGACGTCGACGCCATGCACATCGACCTCATGTCGCTCAGCGGCCACAAGGTGTACGGCCCTAAGGGCATCGGCGCGCTGTACGTGCGCCGTCGGCCCCGCGTGCGCCTCGAGCCCCAGATGAGCGGCGGTGGCCAGGAGCGCGGCCTGCGCAGCGGCACTGTGCCCACCCCCCTGGCCGTCGGCTTCGGCGCCGCCTGCGAGGTGGCGGCGCATGAGATGGCCAACGATACTGCCCACGTCGAGCGCCTCCGCCAGCGGCTCTACGACGGCATCACCTCGCGCCTGCAGGGCGTCGTCATCAATGGCAGCCCGGAGCACCGCTACCCGGGCAACCTCAACCTCTCATTTGCCTATGTGGAGGGAGAGAGCCTGCTGATGGGCCTGAAGGAGGTTGCGGTGTCCAGCGGCAGCGCATGCACCAGCGCCAGCCTGGAGCCCTCATACGTGCTTCGCGCGCTTGGGGTTGAGGAGGACATGGCACACACATCCATCCGCTTCGGCCTGGGCCGCTTCACGACGGTGGAGGAGGTGGATCGTGCCGTGGAGCTGACGGTTGCCCAGGTGGAGAAGCTGCGGCAGATGAGCCCGCTGTGGGAAATGGTCCAGGAGGGCATCGACCTCAAGACCATTCAGTGGAGCCAGCACTAGTGATACCCTTGTGGGTGCGAAAGAATCTCTCTCCATCCTGCCTTGCGCAGGCGTTCTGTACAGTCTAGGCAATTCTCAGGAGGTAGGACTCCAGGAAAGGGGTGCAGGCTCAGCGGCACACCCCTCCTTAAATCAGCAGGCCTCGCTATTGAATCCACATACTGGTACCTGTAGTGCAAATACTGTCCAGAAATTGGACTACATCCTGCCTGCCTCTCAGGCCATTCTTTTGGTCAGGACCAGATAATTGCGTCACTCTTCTCAGCTGCCTCCTCCTGCCCAGCTGACCATTTGCCTTGAGGCATTGAAGAGAGCCATGGTTGCAACTTCATGGGGCACAATCACTACTGAATGGTACAGCTAATGGGCAGTAGAATAGGCCACGAGCATGCAGACTATCTGCGAGTCTAGAGAGATGAACAAGGTAGTAGGTGCTGAAATGCAGCATCAATCTTTACCTTTCCTTGTCCTCTCAAAAATGACCTGCCTCGGAACACAGCATCAATCTTTACCCTTCCTTGTCCTCTCATAGATGACCTGCCTCAGAAACTGCTGCCTGCGGCGCAACTTCTTCCTGTCACTGGAGCTCGCCCCGTCAAATACCACTTCGGCAAACATATCAGCTGCATAAATGCACAGGGACACACAATTTCGCTAAGCACCATCAACAGCGCAGGCCTCGCAACCATGAGCATCATCAATACTGGACTAACTTTCATCCCCGCACAAATAAGGCGCTTTGGCAGATAGAAAGACAAGCAGAGCATCTCGCAAACTGATTCTGATACTCCATACAAGGCACCGGCAGCTCAAGCAGTGTGTAGATCGCTCTGTTAATCTGCAGCTGCACTGCAAGTCGAGGCTCGTATGTGAGGGCGAGGCTTGGGTGACAGCTGCTTGGCTTTAGTGCCTACCAAGTGCACGCGAGGTAACACCATTGTGTCGGCGATTCTTGTAGAGCTCCTGCACAAGCATGAGCACGAGCTCCAACGCGGCCATCTCGCTTGGAGCCACATTCTCCTCCAGCAACCGCATGCAGCTGCTGCTGCTCCCCAGACTGCTGCTTGCGTCGACAGCGTTGCAGGCTGTTAGGGGCACCAGCGGGCTTGGAAGGGCTCGCAGGTATGACAGCAGCGCCGCCCCCATGGCCTGCGGGCTTGTGTCCTGTGCGAAAGGGGCGCCTGTGTCCAGGCTCTCCCTGATGGGCCGGATGCGGTCCTCAACCTGTAGCGTTCTGGGCTTGATGCTTGGAGGCTGCCCACTTCCAGCCCGCTGCTGCGCTGGTGGCCGTGACTCGCTGGTATTGCGCTGATAATCAGGGTACAATAGGCTGCTGTCATCGCCATCTCGCCCGCCAACATTAGAGTCTGCTGGTACTCCGAGCTCCAGACCAGAGGCAGCCAACATGGGCCCTGTGCGACCTCCCACAAGATCTCGCAAGCGTAGATCGCGGCTAACCAGGTCGCCCTCGTCTTCGGACCCATCGTCCTGCGAGTATGCTGACCGCTCTGACACACTGCTGCTCTCACGACATAGCGCTGATGGCAGTGGACTGGTGGTGCTTTGACTCAGATCCTCCACGTTGTTGTCCGACCAATCCGCTTCGAGTGCCCTGGTATCAAACATATCTTGGCAATCCAACCACGCCAGCAACGAGTTCACCATGCGCAGCAGCTCTCTGGGGACAGTGGGCACTGGCCGTCTACCGCTGTTGTCTGCTGCATCAACTCTGAATGTTGACTTTTCCGGCGAGGGAAAGGATTCCAAGGGACTTGATCTGATAGGCCCCTCCAATTGAGCCAGCACTCCCAAGCTGCAGGCATGGGGAGCCAGGTCAAACTTCAGAGGCACCATAAGCTCGAACATAGCACAAGTTTACGTTTATGTAGTCATACTCACACTTGCTCCTCAGATAGGATAGAAATCTATGAATAGATAGCACCGCAGAAATTTTAGGCGTGTCAGCAGTCGTGCTCGCCGCTCTGGCGACTCTATTGACATGGCAGCACATGTCGCATAGGAACCTATGGTAGGGCTGCAAGTGGAGGGGCCTTGTTACCTGACACCCCAGCATGATGGAGCATAATGAGCTGTGCAGTACAGGAAGAGGTCTCCTCCCCCCTCGAAGTGAACCACGAAGATGACCTCCAGCAGGCCCCCACTTCGTAATACTTGGTCGAGGTTGGCGGTGTGACTGTCAACCCATGCATGCACAGCAAGATTGATCTTCCCATGCGCTGCCACGACTCCTTCAAGAGGGTCAACAGTGACCCAGGCCGGCACCATGCCCCCCGCTGCCGGCGCTGTGCGGATGCCAAAATTGGCAATCACCTGGCCAGTGTTGTGCAGCTCCACCTTCCTAGACAGAGGTGTTGCGTACGACACCTGGCCAAAGTCGATCAGCTGCGAGGAGAGCATGCAGTGCGGCTGCTGCATGGTATCCTTGGCATCGGCACGAAAGCGAGCCTCTTTGAGAGCAACCTCCAGGCGCTCCTGGCTCACGACGTCAGCTTGCGCAACAAAGACCGCCGACACCGGCCTGTGGTCGCTGAGAGCCAGCTCGCTCCTGCCATAGCTCAGCTGCTGCAGACGCCTTCCCCTCCACAGGATGCGGTCGCACCTGCGCGTCCGATCTGCCTGCTGTGAAGCCCTTGCTTGCCACGGCAGAAAGGGTGCAGCGTGGGCCTGTTGCTGCACCAGGGCAGTGGGCAGACACAGACGACCAGGTCTTACCAGGCCGGTGTACGGCGTTTGTCGACGGATTCTCCTGCATCACCCAGGTACTTATCGGACTGGAGCACATACTTGTATGTGGGGGCAAAATCGATTACACCCTCGCTCCAGTTCTCAAAGACCTCACTGCCCCCGTGCTCTTGCCTGAGCTGTAAAAGCAACGCACATCTCTGCCTGAGAGCCTGCACCCGTGAGTTCCTAGACATATGGAAGGGCAAGGCGTGACCAGTTGTGCCCTCTCTAAGTTTCGTTCATTCCATCTTATAGACCTTTACTATAGAGCACTGCAACTCAGGATACAGCACCTGATCACTCTCGAGAAGGGTCTCCCAGTCCTCCTTGGCCACTAACGCCCTGGCCTCAGCATATGGCAGGCTGAGCCTGTAGTTGAGATCTCCTAGCCAGATCATGCAACTGCAGATAGCTTTGTGGTTCCACATCAGAATAGGAGCGGCACTCTGCATACTCGTGTCTCGGCTGGCTAGACATGGCACGAGCTAATGCTCAAGAAGTAGAACACGTTGAGGAACACACACGGCAGACCAGGAGTCAACAAGTGACCAGATTACGAGGCCTGGGTATGACTTTTGGCAGGAATTGTACTGCAGCCACTGGCATCAAGAGCAGAGCTGTGGGCTTACTCATGGTCTTCAATCGCCTCTGGCAGCTCCTTTCCATCAAGCACATTCTCCGGTCTGTTGAATTGCGTCCGCCTCAAGGTCTCTGTGAAGTCATAGTTCCTCTTCATTTCGTCACCCTCTCTATCCCCAGCAGTGAAGTGCGAGCAGACAAAGCTGAAGGTTGTCTCGTGGATGACCATACTGACTGCCACTGATCCCTGCCATGTCCCAGGAGGTACGGGGGGTCAGCAGAGACCACCATTGGTGGTGACGGTGTGAAAATCGGTGCTGCAAATCTGTGGACAGCAAGATAAGAGGTACATGACTGCAGCTAACGAGTCGCATGGCAGAGGCTGAGCTGGTTGTTAGCTGGGCGAGCGTTCGTGCCTTGTTCCCAAGCATACCCATGTAGCCACAGGCCACGGTCGAGACCTTGACATCACGGATGTGCTTCCGCAACTCTGAGCGAATCCAGATGCATAGATGTAGGCCCACCATCTGCTTGCTGGCCGCCCTCAAGTACCTGAGACTCCCGGTGCTTGTCCAGTCTGAGGCTCTTCCCAAAGCCAGGTTTGCACTGTCACCAACTGACAGCTTACCCAAGGCCGTACCAGCCATGTCCTCTGCGCCCAACTTCTCACTCATCCTCTGCTCGTCGCACGACTCTGCAGCGCCCTTGCTGCAGTCATCATCCTCGCCATCCTCCATGCAGGTCAGGGGCGAGCCAGAGGTCCTGGGGAGCGGCATCTCTGCTTCCAAGCCACTCGTCACCCTTTCCAAGTGTGCGCCGCGTTCAGAAGCAATGGCCCCATTCAAGGAGGTCCTGATAAGGGCCTCCCACTTAGCTACTGGGCCCTCGTCTTCGACCAACAATACGTTGCCCGCACTCAGCGGCACCACCTCTTGGAACCTATCCAGCCCAGCGACAGCACTTATCAAGGCGGGGGAGGCACATGAGCACGTTGCAAGCAGCTGGGCCTTGAAGCACAACAGACTGCCACATTTTACTGGAATACACACTCTGCTGCCGGCAGGAAGCGCCCACGAGTTAATGACACGTGCCCGCATGGGCAGCTGCAACCACACGGGTTTCCTATGCGCAGCATCGACTGGCAGGTGACCGGTGAAAGCTGTTCAGACCAAGCAGTGCCCACCCAATGACGTAGACATCAGCCAGCGTGTCGAGGTGCAACCAATGAGAGAGGTCCAGGCCTTCTGCTGGCGGCAAGCCGGCCACGTTCCATGTGCCCACCACGATCCTGCGTAGTCACGTTCTGTCCACCGTGAGTGGCAGGCTGGCCAGGGGCCTCTGCTCCTGGCAACATTGGCCAGCAGACTTTGGGCCGTGGAGAGTTGGGCAGAGCACCGACTGCAGCCACTCAGCTCTGCAGCGGGCAGGCCGCTCAGGGGCCTCGGCACCTGCCCGTGAGATCCGCCTGCGTGCACTGCGGAGCAGCGGGAAGCGAGCAGGACCTGACGGGACAGGAGTCCACGAACTGGTGGCGCATGTCCTCGAGCTCGCGACGGATGGAGCGGCTGCGCAGCCACACGCCGACCTTGGAGCCTGCAATGCCACACGCACGCATGGCCCTCAGGCGGCAGAAGCGCGGTAAGAGAGTCGTAGTGCGGGCCTCGTCGAAGCCCGAGGCCAGGGTCGCCGGCGCGAGGGCGCAGGCGCGGCCGTGGTGCTACCGGGGGGCGGTGGTGGGGGAGGGGAGGGGCCGGGCGCGGGGCGGTCGTCGGGGGAGGCAGAGGCGGCAGGGCTGGTGGACGCCGCGTCGTCGTC
>WELB01000412.1:0-30973 GCA_009602725.1 Spirogloea muscicola
TGCGGACACAGGACCGAGGCCATGCAGCCATGAGGCCGAGAGAGCTGGTCAATCCGGCCAGCCCGCGGGGCGCCGGCCTGAGGGAGAGCTGACCCACCCAGCCGGCCCGCAGGGCGTGAGCCCGAGGCGTGCGGACAGAGTACGTAGCCTGGGACCCTCGAACCATACTTAGTTACACGGAGTGCAGCCAAGCTACCCGCACCGTTTGGGACTCCAAACGGTAGATACGCTACACTTATGTAAGCTTATCGCGCACCGTTAGCACTCTCAAACGGAGTAAAAGTTACACATACCATGTGCATGGACGAGACCATGTGTAGCTCTATGTCCTGCTCGAGTATATAAGGCCATATGCTGAGTGGTGAAGATTGCGCCATTGGCCCAACTATGGGCCCGAGTATTTCTGTGCAGTTGAGGTGTAAGCTGCCGGCATGTGATACCTTCAGCTTTCTATTTCATTTTGTGTACTCTGAGTGAATGCTCGTGTCCGCCTTTGGTTGTCAAAGGGTTGACCTGTATGGGATCGCTTTGACCAGCATCCTGGCAAGCTGAGTCGGAAGGCTGTATGTGAAGACGTACTCTCTCATGGATCCAGCTTTGGCTGAGTATCTCGTTGTGAGAATGCGCACAGATCCTCTGCCTGACTCTGCTGTGAGTGTTGTCTTCTCACATGGCGTGACTCTTCAAAATTGTCATGCGGTGCACCCATCCTCATCGTTGTGAAGTAGGCTGAATGTTTGGATGTGCATCGAGTACGAGCTCTGAACGAGCTCACTGTCAAGATAGCATGTCTTTTGCACAGCATCGATGATCCGTAAAATCGTCTTGCGGGAGCTTATGTGTATGGCTACCCCGCTTTGCAAAGTGGTATTGACCATTCGTCTCACACCTGAGGAAGTTCCGTAGATGGCTTATGGTAGACCGCTCAGCTTCTTCCCATGCAAGATGCTCCGTTTGGTTTCACCACGTGTCAGATTTGTAATGATGAAAGTCTTTGTCCCCCTACTGTGTGACTCTGTGCTGGGTCTTGAATGGCAGACTGGTGTTCACACAATAATGCCTGAGGATCACGTACTGCACCTGCAGCATGTACTGCAATTCCTGCGTGCAAATCAACCTTATGCCAAATGTGGCTACAACCAGCCGGAACCTACATAGGCCATCTTGTGCAGAAAGACGGGGTTCGCGTCAACCCCACCAAGTAGTACTGGACTGTAGTAGTCATAGTTCCACGGAATGTGCCACAGTTGCGTTCTTTTCTGGAATTTGAAAACAACTACCGTGAGTTCCTGCAGGATACGGAAGTAAGGCATCCCCTCTTCCAAAGCTCACTCGTAAGGACGCTTGGTGTGGACGTTCGAATGTCAGAGGGCATTCGAGGAAATTAAACGGGTCCTGGTGCATCCACCCGTCTTGGCCGTGCCTCGAGAAGGCGCGCCGTTTCGAGTATGTGACGCCTCTTTGATCGGCGTTGGTGCTGTTCTCTTGCAGGAGAGTCACCCTGTAGCATTTTAGGGTAGCATGCTTTGTCCTACAGAGCGTAACTTCGCTACGGGGAAGCAAAAGCTCCTTGCTATTGTCGAGCCATACGTGTGTGGCAATTAACTAATGCTGCACCGGGTCATTGCCCATTAACCTAATTCATACACAAAAGCAGTTGATCAGGCGTCAAGCAAGGTGAGCTAAGTGCATGGCCACATTCCGTTTCCAGTGACTGTATCGCTCTGGAAGAATGAATGTTGCAGATTCGGCACCCGCAACATCGCAGGGGCTGCTGTAGCGGCTGTCTTGCACGCCTCAGGAGTTCAGACCGCAGACGTGCGGCCTACTCGTGAGCTGCTCGGTAGGTCACCACCAATCTCTCTGAGCTGTATGTGCGTATTTCGTGATGGGTATGGCACAGATCCAACTGCAAGTGAGACCAATACACGCACGCTAGTAGATGATCAAGCCTTCTGGTGGCGAGGTGACGCCATTGTAGTCCCTGACTAAATGCCTTGCGCAGCAGTAGTATCCTGCAAGAGCTGCAGGAGGCTCAGTATAGTGGTCATTTGGAATGAATCAGACAAAGAAAGCCCTCCCGGTCTTTTGGTGGCCGGACTTGGTAGTCCAAGTGGAGTCTTTTGGTGAGAAATCGTGCCACCTGCCAGCGAGTAAGGCACGCTCTCATAAGGCTGCCAAATTGCTCCAACTGTTGGAGATTCCTCCGACGAATTGGTCTGATGTAAGTGTAAATTTCATCAACCAGTTGCCGATGACGCGGAACGGCTGTGACGCCATTGTCGTATTTCGAATAGTTGGCGCATTTTGTGCTTACGACCACAAAGGTGTCAGCTAAGGAGTTTGCTGCTATATTCGTGGATCGAGTATGGGAATTGCACGGAGCCCCCGAGCGATTCATGTCTGACCGCGACCCTCGCTTTACAGAGCACTTTTGGAAGGAAGTATGCAGGCTGATTGGTTCCCGGCAATCCATGTCCACGGCTTTCCACCACCAAAAGGATGGTCAGACAAATAGTCTGGTCAGCATCTCCGGGTACCTTCACAGGTGGGGAGGCTGGAACGCGTGCTGGCCACGTACCTGTACCAGTAACCTCCAGGTGCCTCAGCGGAGGGCTAGGCAATGCTTGGAGATTGCCCAGCAACGGCAAGAGGAGTTTACTGATCGACGTCGTCGAAGTATGTCCTTCGACGTGGGTGCTCAAGTGCTCTTAAGCACACAGCACCTCTCCTTGCGGGCTTTAGGTACGCCTACATTGCTGCCAAAGTGGGTTGGACCCGTTCGTGTAGTGCGCCGCGTTGGCCCGGTCGCATATAAGCCAGATACACAGTACAATGGATCATCCACCATGAATTCCATGCGTCCCAGCTCGAACCACTCTGTTCGGGTGGTCGTGTCCAACCGCCCCCATCTCCCCTCGTCGTTGCGGATGAGGAGAAGTATGAGGTGGAGGACATCTTTTATCACCGCAACAAAGTCGTGGGCGACGTAAGTATTGTCGTGCCTGCCCGTATAGGGCTCACTATACGTCGAAGTGCCACACCTGAAGCCCCGCCTACAGGCCAGACTCTGGTTGGCTAGCAACAGCCTGCCCTGCATGGCCTCACTAACAGATGAGCAGACCTGCAAAGAATGTGGCAGATGAGTCACCACACTGGTAGCTGCTCCACAGGGACCGATCCCTCGCCCAAGGATACCGGCACACAGGCAGAAGGAGTTGAATCGACCTGCAGGGGCCCCTATCGGAAGCCACTGAATACTCGCTGCTGGCGGTCGGGATGTCCGCCCCCCGCGCGGCCTTGGGTGCCACCTGTTCGAGCTGCGGCTCTACTCCCCCCCCAGTGAAAAGCCGCCAGCGCCTGCGTGCGCCGCCCACTGTATGGAGAGCCCCTGCGCCAGCCGCAACGCTGCCTGCTGGCTCCGCTGCGCGGCAAAGCCTACCAACAGCGCCCAAGTGAGAGCCCTCAGATCCATAGCCTGCCCCAACAGCTTCCGACGCTGCCGCTCAGTGAGCCAGGAGCCGCTGTTGTGCCGGTTTGGAAGCCCAACGCCCGCTCCCGCTCGGCACGGGGCTCCTCCAGGCGCTGCGTGGTGTTGTCCTACACCATACCCTGGCCTCCATTCCTGAACGCGTAAGACGCCGGGTAGCTCACCAGCGTGGGTAACGCCGCCCGTGGCTGCCCCACCTTGTTGCACAGCGCGTACGGAGGACTGTCGTCCCGCTCCACTGCCACTAACAGCCCGGCTGGGCGCTTGACTAACGCGACCGCAGCGGCCACAAACTCTGGCTCAGCCAGGTTGGTCCACTTCAGTCGCAACCGGTGCGCGCGGCTGCCCAGAGCAGCTGCGTCCAGAGGCACGCCGCGCCCAATGCGGCTCTCCACCACCTGGAAGTCACGCCGCACATTCTCGCGGCGGTCGTCGCCTGCCGGCACGTTCTCCAACACGTATGCTAGGGGGGCCTCCTGCCCACCCTGCAGCAGTGCAAAATACGCTCCAGCTCCCAAAAGAGCCGTGAGCGGGCGTCAGCTAACCCCCGACCTGCACCAGCGCTGGAATGGCCTTGGCACTCCCAACCTGCAATCACCAGATCCACCTGTCCCAACCCCCTGAGGTGATGTGGGCCCACCAGCTGGATGTCAGCCGGCAGGGTGGTGAGGTACCCCTTAAAGGCCTCCGGGGTCAGCAGCTCCGGGTACTCGTCCATCAGCCGCCGAATGTGCTGCGCTGCTGCGGCCTGCGCCACCGGATCCGGGTCGACGTACACGTATCGTCGGACCCGCACAACGTTGGCCAGCACCGCCGCCAGCCCGGTGGCGATGCCGCCAAAGAGCTCCACGAGGACAACCCCACCGCGCGGGATCGTCCACTCAATAGTGGTGCTGTCTACCACCGACTCTCCATGCATGGCCGGTGGGCACGCTGGCAGCTCCTGCGCCACCAGTAGCTGCTGCTTCCACGCGCGAGCCACCAGCTCGTCCACCTGCACCGCATGCGTAGCGGCCTCGTGGCCTGCAAAAGCCACTCCGGGGCGCACTGCCGCCAGTGGCGTGGAGGCCGCCTCCTCCGGCGGCATGGACAGCAGGTCGCTGCCCACCCACGCACCCTCCCCGTGGCACGCGAATGCGGCCCCGTCCTCCACTGCTGCAACCAGCTGCAGTGGGAACTCTACCTTGCGTCCCTCTCCACGTGCGTACGCGGGCCAGTAACTCCCCACTTCCTCCCACAGGTCTAAACGAAGAAAGTGCTCGCCCATTGAGAATAGGGGCTGGAACAACCAGCCCGAAAAAGAATGAACAGAGTACGAGAAGAAGGCCAGGGGAAGCGCTAAGCTTAACTCTAAACTCGCCCCACATGGGTACAAGAACTCCGTGCCCAACAGCACGTCGTATGTTGTGGCCTCCGTTACCAAGAGAGAGAAGGCCAAGCAGTGGAGGCGCCGGCTGACCTCGTCTGCGCCGCCCTGGTTGAGGGTGATGCGTGTATAGGCTCGCGTGTCTGCCGCAGCCCCGTCGTGATGCCGCCCGTCGCCGTCTTGATGGCCACCGGTGACGGCTGCAGGTCCCGTGGACGCAGCCCCAGCAGCGGCACCATGCTGCGGCCAAGCAGCACCGGCTGCGCACCCTGTCCAGCATGACACGGGCAGGAGCTTTGCCGTTGACTTTTACAAAGCCGTCTGTCTTGTTGTACCACCAGCGCCACGTTGGGGGTGAACCCCACTCGTTCCGCCACCCGCCGCTTAGGGAGCGATGGGCTCTCCCCTGCATGGGGCCCAACGGCACGAGTGCTTGGTGGCCGCTCCAAGGCCACCAAATCCTCGCCCGCGGGTGCCGGCGCAGGCAGAAGGAGTGGAATCGACCTGCAGGGGCCCCTTTCGGAAGCCCTTGAATGTCACTGCAGGCGGTCGGGGTGTCCGCCCCCCGCGCGGCCTTGAGCGCCCGGCTCCCTTCTGCATGGGCCGCCCCAACGGCACAAGTGCTTGGCCGCTCCAATGCCACCAATCCCTCGCCAACGGCTGCCGGCGCAGGCAGAAGGGATAGAATCGACCTGCAGGGGCCCCTTTCGGAAGCCCCTAAAATGTCAATGCAGCCGGTCGGGATGTCCGCCCCCGGCGCGGCCTTGGGTGATTCGCTTGACCCCTTCACGTTGGCCTCCAGCAGACCCGGCAGGTGCTGCTGCAGCGCCTTCCTCAGCGCCAACTCAGAGCAGCCCACGCTTGCCAACGACAGCAAGGGCGTGCTCATGTATGAGGGCGCTAGCTGCCGTGCAGAGACTTGCCCCGCGCCCTCTCCGACCGCTGCTGGCCCGTCTGCAGCCACCTCCGTCAAGCGCGCAAACGACAAGGGGTACCGCGCGCCCTGCTCCTCCCGGCGGCCGTGCTCCCTACCCGCCAAGCGATCTGCACCCTCTGGAAGCTGGCGGCTGCCGCGCCCATGCCGCCCCGCCATTGCTGCGTCAACAAACTGGACACCCATACCGTAACGGTGACGGTGGTCGGTCTCCTCCTCTTCTCTCCGCCGCTGCTCTGCCTGCGCTGCCGTGGCGGTGGCTGCCATTGTAGCTTGCACCTGCGCGACCTGCGCCTTGAGCAGCTCTACTTCGGTGGACGAGCTGGCCTGTGCAACGGCTGACGACGCGGCTGCGCTCCTGGCCGCCCGGTACGCTGCGTAAGACTGCCGCTGCGCCAGCCGCTGCTCTGGATGCAGCGTCCAACAGGTATCCGTCCCGTGACCTGCCTTACCGCAGTGGGTGCACCGTATGCCAGCCCTTCTTGGGCTATTCCTCTTGGTATGCCCGGGCTGGTTGCAAGTGTAGCAAAGACCGGCCCCAGCCGGCCCGGCTGGTACTACTGACGCCGCCGCCATGCCCTGCTTGCTGGGCACCCGGCACTGTCTCGGCTGAGTCCCGGACCACACCCGCGGCTGAGCAGCCGGCCTCCCTTCGCTCTTGCCTGAAGCCGCCACCTCCACCGCCTTCCCTGCAATGTGGCGCTCGACGGCGAGATCCGCCACCTGGTCAGTGGTGAAAGTATGGCGGTAGGCTGCGAAGACCTGTTGCTCAAGCCAAGCCCCCTCTTTGCATCTTTCAAGGGCCTCTAGGAACTTGTGAGCCGCATCGACCTCTGTCAACCTGCCCGTGTCACGGCGCAGCTGCTTGAGGCGCTGTGCCATAACCATGACGTCCTCGCGTGGCAGGCGCTGGAAGTTAACCAGCTCCGCCACCTTGGCGCGGAGTTTGTCTTGAATTGAAGGCTGAGCAGATGCAGGAAGTGCTGGATAGGGTCTGCCAGCAAACGCTCCCGCTGGGCCGGCGTCCCCGCCCCCGGGGCCCCCTCCGCCGCCGCCGACAGACCCGCAATGAGCTCCTCTGCCGCAGCACCATATTCCTCACCGCTGGCTGGCCTCCCGCAAGCCGGCACCTCCTCCTTGGCGGCCAGAATCTCCTTCATGACCGAACGGTAGTACCATAGCGCCGGCCCGTCCAAGAATTCCGGCAGAGTCTTGAAACCCACCCACCGCGTGAAGCGGTGGTTGAGTTCCATCCTTGCCATAGACGCTTCGACCTTCATCTCCAGTTCCAAGAGCGAGATCCCATCCGCCCTCCCGGTGTACTTCCTCCCGGTCTCACGGTCGTCTCCTCCATGCTGTCGTCCGACGGTGCGCTGCCCTCGTTGTCGCTGGCTGCAGCACCGGCGTCCGACAACTCCGGCGGCAGATCTGCCTCGTCCCGCTGCCGATCCGCAGGCGATAGCGAGTAGTGCGCGCCGCTCCTGGTGGGCATCCAGATCCCAACCCCGGTAGCCCGCTGCGCCGCTCCCGCTGCCGCCGCGTCGCTCGCCCTCCGCAGATCTAGATCTAGATCTGGAGCTGGATCTCTCCGCAAGTGAATACTCGCACCTCGCCTCTCTCTCTCGCTTGCGTTGTCAACCCCGCCGGGGGATCTCTCGCCGCTTCGGCCCTCTGACCAAATTGGCCCGGAGCTTCAACCTGTGCTGCGCCAAACCCTGCCAACCCTTGCCGGCGGCTGCGGCGGCGCGCTAGGTTCTTTCTCCACTGAGGGACTTGCGGAGAGATGGCCTGTCTCCGCCGTCCGATCTCTTAAGAGCCCACCCTGCGAGGGGGGGTCAAGGCAGTAGGTACAGAGACTTAATACTCGGTGCCCCGGGGCTCTCCAGCCCGCCCATACGGGTTGCGCCCTACTCAGCGAGTCACCCCATGGGTTACCCCCGCTGAGGTTCCCTATACCACCTTCCTACCTGAGATATCTAACCAGGGTTAGCCCTGGTCTATTCCGCCCAACCACTATCTAGCCGACGCTACAACGACGCTCTGCGCCCGAGCATGACAGTGCTGAGAGTACCTCGTAGAATGGCTAGGCTATGGGCCTGAGCAACGTACCCATACAGGGGGGGAGTTCGGCGCCCAAGGCCGCGCGGGGGGCGGACACCCCGATCACCTCCAACGAGCATGGGGCTTCCGAAAAGGGGCCCTGCAGGTCGATTGCAATCATGCTGCCTGCACCAACTGCGCCGGCACCCGTGGGCGCGGACTCGCTGACAGTGGCGCAGCTACCAAGCACTCGTGCCTTGGGGGCTGCCCATGCAGGCAGGAGCCCGTCGCTTCCTGAGCAGCGGGTGGTGGAGCGCGTGGAAGTCACCCCCAACGTGGCGTTGGTGGACAACACCACAACGTCGTCACATTCCACGGCACAGCGCCTCAGTGCGTGATGCTGGACACCGGCGCGCAGCCGGTGCTGCTGGTTAGCAGCATGCTGCGGAGACTGGGGCTGCAGGCGCAGGACCTGCAGCCGTCGCCCATCCCGATGAAGACGGCGACGGGAGGCGTCGGACTGGGCTGCGGCAGACGCAGGATCCGATCTAGATGACCATTGACCACAGTAGCATTGACGAGGTCAGCCTGCGCCTTCGCGGCATGGTGACCGAGGCCACGACTTACAATGTGCTCCTGGGCACGGAGTTCTGTGACCCGTTGGGGTGAGCATTCATCTCTGGAAAGAGGTTGGGGTGGTTATCAAATGTTGTCGCTATCTGCGACAATATTTGCATGTCTGCTACCTTTAAGTGCGGCCACGCAGGGCCAGCAATTGCTGCTGACAAAGCAGAGTCCTCGTAGAGTACCTCGCCCCCGTGCACGCAGTTAAGGTGAGCAGTCCTTATTGAGTTCGGCTGTGGGGGTTTTCAAGACCAACCCACTACAAAGGAAAGCACTACCGCATTGGCGCAGCGGACAGACCCCGTGGCGCCGCCGTCCGGCGGCGACTCCACCTCCTGGGCGCAGGCCGGCGCAGCAGGCCCCGCACCGCAGTGCGGCCGGTGGCTGCGGCGGCGAGTAGCGGCAGGCTTCCCGGGCTCGAACTCCTCTCGAGCCTCAGCCCCAAGCGGTTCAAAGAGGCATTGTGTGACATCTCTGCATCTAAACACACAGTAAGAGTCAGGATGTCCTGGTTTGGATTCGAACATAGGGTGTTTTGGCGACAAACCTCATACAGGAGAACGCCAACGCACATATGCGCACAGAGCGCAGCGAAAGTATTACCCTGAGGCACCGCCCTAGGGCGGTGACTCTACCAATAGACTTACGGAGAGCCGCAAGGACCCGCAGCGGTGAGCTGCGGCGACAGGCTGGCAGCAGGCGGCAGCAGCAAAGCTGTGGCGGCGGCGGCAGCAGCAGGCAGCAGCCGGGCTGACTAGGCAGCAGCGGGCTGTGTCTCTCTCGGGCGTTGGTCCGACTGGGCAGTCTGGCCTCGGCCGGCTACACATAGCGTTCCACCTGCCACCCCTACCCCGAGGGTGTGACGAGGGTCGTCCCAGGGCCCACCTTGGGAAGGACGGGCCCAACAATAGGGACACGACGCCCAAGAGCGAGCCCGACATCGGGAATAGCCACACAGGGTGCAGCGGATCGCCCAAGAGCGAGCCCGACATCGGGAATAGCCACACAGGGTGCAGCGGATCGCCCAAAAGCGGTCCGGACATCGGGAACAGCGGATCGACCGGCACAGTTGACTCGCCCCAACGGTGACGAGACGACACTGGAAGGTTTCCCGCAACGTTGGCACGCCCTAACGGCGGGAACGTTACATACCTGCCCACTTAGATGTTCACGTCCCCGGGAACAAGAACAGGATATCAGAGGACACAACCCGAAGACATTACGGAAGACGGGTGCGTCCAGCACTACGATGCAGAGGTGTGATATGCCCCTGTGCAAGTATTTACGGAGAACGGACGGGCAATTTGGCAAGATTGGCCGAAGTTTCCCATGTATTGTGCTCAGGCCCATAGCCTAGCCACTTGACCAGATATTCTCGGGACTTACGTCGCCCACAGAGGTTGTCGCGGTGAGACAAGATCTCCTCCACCTCAAACGCTTCCTCGCCCGCAACGACAAGGGAAGGATGGGGCGGTTGGACACGACCATCCGTATGGTATGGCTCGAGTTGAGACACATGGAAAAGGTTATGGACTTTCCAATGTACCGGCGTATCGATCTCATATGCGACCTGGCCGACCAGGCGCATGACACGGAAAGGTCCAACCCTCTTTGGTAGCGACTTAGGCGTACCAACAGCCCGCAAGACTAAGTGCTTAGTGCTCAAGAGCACTTGGGCACCGACGTCAAAGGACACATGCCTGCGATGGCGATCAGCATACTGCTTTTGCCGGTTCTGAGCAATTATCAAGAATTGCTTAGCCCTCCGCTGAGCTGCCAGAAGAGTACCGGTGAAGCTTACAGCGGCCGGAACGCGCACCGGCCTCCCCACCTGCAAAGGTAAACGGGGATGCTGACCATACTTCAGAAAGAAGGGTGTATTTTTTGGTAGAGTTATGAATGGCATTGTTCACAGCATATTCCGCCGGAGCAACATACACATCTCAGTCAGTTTGACTGGGGTTTACAAGGTGCCTGAGCATGTCTTCCAAAACCCGATTCATCCGTTCGGTCTGACCGTCCGTCTGGGGATGGAAACCGTGGACATGGATTGCTTCGTGCCGAGAGCCTGCACACTTCCTTCCAGAAGTGACCCGTGAAGCGAGGATCGAGGTCAGACACGATGCGCTCGGGTACTCCGTGCAGTTTCCATGCGCGGTCTACAAAATTGCCAGCGACTTCCTCAGCGGATACCCTTGTGGTCGTAGGTACAAAGTGCAACACTTTACTCAAACGATTCACAAACACGACATGGCGTCATAGCCGTTGCGCAATTGGGTGATGAAATCCACACTGACATCAGACCAGTTTCGCGGTGGAATAGCCAAAGGTTGGAGCAACCCGGCAGGCTTGTGAGAGCGTGCCTTACTACGCTGGCAGGTGGCACAAGTCTTCACAAAAGACTTGACGTGAATTGACAAGCGCGGCCACCAAAAGAGAAGCTGGATAGCTTTCTTTGTCTTTCCCATACCCAAATGACCACTGTACGGAGGCTCATGCATCTCTTGCATGATATTAGTGCGCAAGGCATTGCAGTTGGGCACCACAATGGCGTCACCTCGCCACCAGGACCCTTGGTCATGTACGACTGTGCGTGGTTTGGTTGCAGATGCAAACCAAGGGTCTGTGCCATACCCATCGCGAACTCGCACATACAGCGCAGAGAGGTTGGTGGTGCTTTGCGCTGCGGCCCCACGGGTAGGCCGCACGTCTGCAGTCTGAACCCTTGTGGCACACAAGACAGGCGCCACAGCAGCCCCTACAATTTTGCGGCTCACCGGGTCCGCCACATTGATACGTCCAGGGCGGTACAACCACTGGAATCGGAATTGTGCCATGCTCTCAGCCCACCGAGCTTGACGCCTGCTCAATTGCTGCTGTGTGTGAAAGTAGGTCAACGGGCAATGATCCGTTACGACCGTAAATTCGACACCCTCGAGATAGCATCGCCACACACGGAGGGCGTGCACAACAGCAAGGAGCTCCTGCTCACCCGTAGTATAATTTCGCTCTGCAGGACTGAGCAGGCGACTTTCGAATGCTACGGGATGACCCTCCTGCAGGAGAACGGCACCAATGCCGATCAAAGAGGCGTCACATACGACTTCATACGGCACGCCTTCTCGAGGCAAAGCCAAAACGGGTGGTGATACCAGGACCCGTTTTATATCCTCAAACGCCTTCTGGCATTCGGACGTCCACCCCCATGGTACGTCCTTACGAGTGAGCTTCGTAAGAGGAGATGCCATGCTTCCATATCCTTGAAGGAATTTTCGGAAATAGTTTGCGAATCCCAAAAAGGAACGCAACTGCGGCACAGTCCGCGGCACAGGCCAGTCCTTCACTACTACTGTCTTTTTGGGGTCGACGCGCACCCCGTCTTTGCCCACCACATGCCCTAAGTACGTTAACTCGGGCTGGTTGAATACACACTTGGAGGTCTTGGCATACAAATGATTTTCACGTAGCAACTGCAGAACTTTCCGCAGGTGGCGTACGTGATCCTCAGGCGTTTTACTGAACACCAGTATGTCATCCAGATAGACCAGCACGAAGTCATACAAAAGGGGGCCAAAGACTTTCGTCATCACTGCCTGAAACGTGGCAGGTGCGTTGGTCAGACCAAAACTCAGCACCTTGAACTGGAAGTGTCCGACAGGCGTACGAAACGCTGATTTCGGAACGTCCTCAGGAGTGATACGAATTTGATGATACCCACTTTGCAAGTCGAGGGAGCTGAACACTTTAGCTTCCGCGAGACGATCGAAGAGATCATCGATACGAGGCAACGGGTATCGGTTCTTGACGGTGAGCTTGTTGAGGGCTCGGTAATCGATGCACATCCGGAGACTACCGTCCTTCTTTAACGAAGAGGATAGGTGCACCATACGGGGACTGAGAGGGCTCAATGTGGCCCTTACGGAGCAATTCCGTCACTTGGGATTGCATCTCTCGAAATTCGAGAGGACTCAGTCGATACATGGGACGGTACGGCGGCACAGCGCCAGGCTCCAATGGAATTGTATGAGCCACGCCTCGATGGGGAGGCAATCCGTCTGGAAGTGCATCCGGGAACACATCCAAATACTCTGCCGATAACTTGTCAAGAGCCGGACTACGTGAGGCCACGATGCTCACTTCAGAGTCAGGGGGAGACTCAGCACTCACAACACCCAAATATGTAGCCGAAGCTGGTTGTTTGCGAAGAAGCTTCTTCATCCGCACAGCTGAAAGCCGCAGAGAAGAGTTTTGCATGGGTTGTGGTACACAGGAATTGTAGACATTGTGCAATTTGAAATGACGAGGACCACTGCGGCCGACAAAAGTGCGCTGTTTACAATCAAGCACAGACGCTGTGGCACAGAGCCAATCATCACCTAAGATTACATCAAAGGCTGACGACAAATTAATGACTTGACAAGACACAACCGTCTTGTAGCTTTGGATGCGAAGGGGCACTTTGCAAAGGCCCAAGAACTTAACATTTCGACCATTGGCCATTGTAGCTTGCAATACATCAATGGGTTGCACAGGCAAGCCATTGTTACAGAAAAGTCTTACTAGTACAGGATACAGAAGCACCTGTGTCTATAAGGATCTGGGCTGGTTGACCAGCCGCTATGTCGGTGAATAGCATACTTGGCGTCGAAGCACAAAGTGCGACATGACCTGCCGAAGCAAGACTAAATTTGCGAACTACGTAGATGAGAGTTTTCCTGGGTGATCCAGCAGCACCAGGTACGACGTGGGGATGGCCTGCTGTGTAGCGACAGAGCAAGGACAGGCCAGGTGATGGTGGAGGATTCAGTCCTCACCTGCGTCGGACGATTAAAAACACAGGGTCGTTAGCCCCATGATGATTCACCCACTTCAGCAGGTGATTGCACCTGGTTGCGGGGAACCCAGACAATGAGGGCACCACCTTTCACCAAAGCTTGCATCAGCGTATGCAGGGAGCGTACTACGGGGACAGGAATTGCGGACAAGCATGTCCTACATGGTCAAATAGCATTCTCACAGCATGCAGTTGAGGACTCGACACAGTACTTAAGGAAAGGCACTCAAGTTTGCCCTTGCCTTTATACTGCCCATTGGGGCCGGGTGGAATGGATTTGCTTGATGAGGGGTGCTTGGGAGCTTGGGTACAATCACGGATGCGATGGCCCTTCTGGCCACACCGGTAGCAAGCGCGGTCCTCTTTGGGGACAAAGGCCGCGGGCTTGGTTGGGCGCCGTGGCCCCACATAGGGCTTGCCAGTGGTGCTGGGCATATTACTGGGGCGACGCTTCGAAGATGAAGGCGCAGCCGGGTCGACGACTTCCGCCAGGGGACGCTTGCGGGGATACATGGCGAAAGTGATGCGCGCCTGCTCAGCCCGCCACCTGGCGGGCCTCTTGGCCTTAATAGTCGGTCATTTGACAACAATAGAGCCGTGTGGCTTACCAAACGGCCGCTTCATCACAGTGGCTTGTAGGCGGAGCTCCAGGTGTGGCACCTCGACGCGTACTTAGCGCTATGCGGGCAGGCACGACATTGGCCGGGCTCCTCAGTCGACCAACGCCGAGAGAGACAACAGCGCTGCCGCTGCCTAGCCAGACCCGCTGCTGCCTGCTGTCGCATCGCCGCTACGGCTCTGCTGCTGCCGTCTGCTGTCCAGCCTGTCCCGCAGCTCGTGTAACGTACCCTCTCGTTTGGAAGTGCTAAACGGTACCGGTAAGTGTGAGTCCGGTCCAAGGCCACTGGGCCTCGTACCGCGCGTGCACGTGGCCTCGTCCGGTGCGGTGCACGTGGCATCGTCCGGGAGTCGTACTGCTCCGGAAGCGCCGCTTCACTGCACGCGGGCATTGTTCTGCTGTCGGTGGGCGCTGGTCACTGCAAGCGACACAGCGCTGGAGCCGTACCCTTATTGGCAGGCGCTGCTTCACTGCAAGCGGCATCGCCGTAAAGTTGTACTCCAGCTGTAACGTTCCCACTTACTGTGAACGCTTACCCAGGTTACTGTGAGCGTTTACCCTGATTGGCACGTGACCGACCTGGCTCGGCCAGGTGGTCGCGCACGGGGGCCTCGGTGGCGCGGTGTCCACCCTGGCGACCCGCGCACGCGGGGGCTTCGGTGGCGCGGCGTCCACCCGGTGCCTAGACACGTCGGCCACGACAGCGGGGCCCTTCACCTCGACAGGGCTGCCCCTCGGGGCAAGCCTCATGCGGCCCGCCCCTGTGGGTGGGCCATGGAGCGACCCCATGCGCCTGGCCCTGTTTGCCAGCCTCTTGTATCCATCGTGTCCCCTTGTCAGGCCCGCCCCCCGGGGGGAGGGCCCTGGGGGCGACCCTCGTCACACCCTTATGGGAGAGGTGGCAGGAGAACCGCTATAAGTAGTAGGCCTTGGCCTACTACTTCCGGACTCCGGACTCCGACCAAAGCCGAGAGAGACACAGCCCTGCTGCTGCCTAGCCAGCTCCGCTGCTGCCTGCTGCCACCGCCGCCGCCACAGCTCTGCTGTTGCCGCCTGCTGCCCAGCCCGTTGCCGCAACTTGCACTGTGGGCCCCGCCGGCTCTCAGTAAGTCTATGGTGGAGTCAACGCCCTAGGGCGGTGCCTCAGGGTAGATTTCCGCTGCGCTCTTTGTGCGTATGTGCGTTGGCATTCTCTTGTATGAGGGTTGTCTCCAAAACACCCTATGACCAGAATACAAATAGGACATCTGACCCTAACTGTATATTTAGGGCAGGGATGCTACAGGAAGTGTCTAAGAGCTGTTAAAGAGTGAACCGACAGCGCACACAGTGCTCAAACGTGTACACAGCGCAGCAAAGCTAGAGCCGAGACACCGCCAGAAGGCGGTGGCGTCAGCATGTATAGCTGTCCCAAGATGAGGTGCAGCTGTAGCAATCATAGAGAGCCGGCAAGGCCCACAGCGACGAGCTACGGCGACGGGCAGTGCAGGTACCAGCAGCAGAGCTGCGGCGGCGGCTGCGTCAGCAGGCAGCAGCAATTTTGTACCTCGCTGGGGGCGTCACTGGTCAAACTCAAAGGCCTCGGCAGACTACTTGCACCGTGTCACCTGCCGCCCCTTCCAGGAGGCTGTGACGAGGGTAGCCCAAGGTACTGCGGAAGCCTGCGCCGCTCGGGGCCAAGGAGTCAGACTATGCGGACCACCCGTTGAAGGACGAGTCCTTCTTGCTCGCAATCGACACTCACGGGTCATTTGGCGCTCGGTGGCTCGAGCTGCTACACCAGCTCTCGCGAAGCGAGATCTCCACCGGTACCACGGGGAGCAGGCGGATATCCATGCAGCAGGCTCGCTCGCGCACGGTGTATTGCATGCGCCTGTCCGTCTCGCTTTAGAGGTCCATGGCACACGCGCTGCATCTGCATACTGTCGTGCCTTAGCTGCAGTTTCTGGCCCTGGCCAGGGGACCCGCTACCAGGAGACTATATTCTCCGACCTGAAGCGGCTCAAGAGGGGTTACTGAGTGTTACTCGGAGCTACTTGATTTCCTGTGTGCTTTAGCGCTCTCCCTGGCCCCTTCGACTTCCTTCATTCAAATTTCTGGGCTGGCCTCTCACAGCCACCGCCCTCTCCTGGAAGCGTCCTTCTTCCGATCTTGGAGGGGCGGGCCTGACGATAGGGATACACGAATCCACGAAGCAGCGCCGGCTGCTTTGTGCCACAAGGGTCCAAGAGACTGACGCACCAGGCCAATAGCCTGGCGCACGAGTCCAAGAGACTAGCGCAGAATTCGGCGCACAAGGCCAAGAGCCTGGCGCACCAGTCCAAGATGTTGGAAAGAGTATACTAAGTTTCTAATCTTTCACTGCTAGCTTCATATGGTCTAGGTCTATTTATTCTGTGTGGGAGCTACGCTGTGAAGCTTTATGATGCTCATCACGTACAGCAGCAAACAAGGTATATGTAAGGCGGCGGGCGGAGGCCCGGGGCCTTAGGACGCGGAGCTGGACTGCAAGCGAGGATCAAGAGACTGGAAGCACGATGCACAAGGCGTCTTGGATTACTGGAGGGGCAAGAGTACAGAGTGCTCGAGAGGTGAGCAGGCAGGATACAGATTGCTGGAGATGGGGGCCCAAGAGGGGCCCCCCTCCTTATATAGCCTAGCCTCACTAGGGCCTCTGTAAAGATCTAGAAGTTGCAGGAGGACGTTCCCATGCCCGGGGTCCCTCGGGAACCCTCTAGAGGAGCCCAGATTAGGGTTAGGGCTGACTAGGCTGGATTTAGGCTTAGGGCGCGGGGCGCCGGCTCGAGCTCGGGCTAGGGCGCGATTCATGACAGGACCCCCCCCTTAGGATGGCCGCTCCGAGGCCGTCGGCTTGGGTTTGGTGGGGTGTGCTGCGTGGAACTCGCGAACTGCCGCCGGGGCGTGCCCCAAGTGCGAAGCAGGCTCCCAGGTGTCGTCGTTGGCGCCGTAGCCCCGCCACCGGACGAGGTACTGCAGGCGCCCGCGGTGGAAGCGGGAGTTCAGGACGGCCGCGACCTCGTACTCGTCGTCGCCATCCACGCGGACCGGAGGCGGGGGAGCTTGGTGGCGGCCGGGGAAGGTGTTGCTGGCGTACGGCTCCAGGAGGCACACATGGAAGACGTTGTGGAGCCGCGCACGAGGTCCTAGGTCAAGCCGGTAAGCCCGCAGGCCAACCTTCTCCAGGATAGGGTAGGGGCCGAGCCGCTTGAAGTCTAGCTTGGAGTTAGGGCGGGAGCTCGTGATGTGGCGCCGGAGGAGCCACACCTTGTCGCCGGGGGCGTACTCGGGTGCCGGGAGATGGCGCTGGTCGTAGTAGCGCGACTGGAGTTGTTGCGCTTGCTGCAGAGCGGTCTTGAGGTGGGTCTGCGTCTCTGCCAATGCATGGAGGTAGTCGGCGGCGTGAGGTACTAGATCCGCCCGGGTGGGAGCAATGGTGGTCGCTGGGTGGTAGCCGTAGTTAGCGTAGAAGGGGGTCCGCTTGATGGATACGTGGAACGAGTTGTTGTAGGAGAACTCTGCAAGGGGAAGGAGTTGTGCCCAGTCGTCTTGCTGGTAGGAGCAGTAGGCTCGTAGGTATTGTTCCAGCACTTGATTGACTCGCTCGGTTTGACCGTCCGACTGTGGGTGGTGCGCAGTAGAGAGTGAACTGTGGATGCCGCACGCCTTGAGTAGGTGTCGCCAGAACTGGGAGGTGAAGAGGCGGTCGCGATCGCTCACGATGTCCGAAGGGAAGCCATGGAGCTTGAAGACATGGTGTAGGAAGAGCTGGGCGATGTGAGGAGCCGGATCCTTCTTGCAGCATGGGATGAAGTGCGCCATCTTGGTGAGTCGGTCCACCACCACCAGGATGGTGTCATAGCCGGAAGACAAGGGGAGATCCGTGATGAAGTCGCAGGAGATGGAAGCCCAAGGGCGTCGTGGAATGGGTAAGGGCTGGAGGAGTCCGTGAGGGGCATGCCGAGGGGTCTTGATCCTGTTGCAAGTGTCGCAGGTTTTCACGTACTCGTTGATGAAGTCTCTCATGCCTGGCCAGAAGTAGTGTCGACAGAGTTGCTCGTGGGTCTTCGATTGTCCATAGTGTCCCGCTTGTGGGGAGTCGTGGTGTTGTCGCAGCAGCTGCAGCTTGAGGGGGAGCGAGTTGGGGATGAAGAGCCGGTTGTTGTAGAGTAGGAGGCCGTTGTGGAGGGAGTAGGAAGCGAGGTCGTCCGGAGAAGGAGAGGCGGGGTGGAGCAGACGGTTGATGTAGAGCTGACATTGTGGATCTTGTTGCTGGGCTGTTTTGATTTGCTGATGCAATTGTGGATTGGAGAATGTGAAGGTGGCGCAGAGACGAAGAGGAACTGGACATGGTTGGACCGATGAGGATGCCGATTCATAGTCGGGGCGGCGAGAGAGGGCGTCCGCCTTCCCGTGGGAGCTGCCTCGGCGATATTCGATGATGAAGTCGAAACCTGCCAGGTACTCCGCCCATCGAGCTTGTCGGCGCGAGAGTTGTTTGAGATTGTTGAAGTACACAAGGTTTTTGTGGTCGCTGAACACCCGGATGGTCGCGGAGGCGCCTTCTAGATACGCGCGCCAGTGCTTGAAAGCTTGGACAATGGCAAGAAGCTCTTTATCATGGATGGTATAGTTGATTTCCGCAGGATTGAGTTTCCGACTGTAGTAGGCCACTGGATGCAGAACCTTTTTGTCGTCCCGTTGCGACAGGATGCAGCCGATTGCGAAGTCTGACGCGTCGGTTTCCACGATGCTCTCTCGTGCAGGGTCGAAATGGGAGAGGACAGGCGCTGAAGCGAAAGTCTTCTTGAGGAAATCAAATGCGGTTTGAGCGGCTGGAGTCCACTGGAACTTGGTACCACGTTGCGTGAGCACGGTGAGCGGAATGGTGACTTGGGCGTAGTTCTTGACGAAGCGTCGGTAGAAGTTGGCGAAACCGAGAAATTGTTGCACGTGTCGAAGGGTCTGCGGGGTTGGCCATGCCAGGACTGCTTCCACCTTACTTGGGGCCATGTGAACGCCTTGGGAGGTGATGGTGTAGCCCAAAAACTCGATTTTCTCCACGTGGAACTCGCACTTCTCCGCCTTAGCGTACAATCCCGCGTTTCGAAGCTTGCCGAGTATTTGACGCACATGATGGGTATGCTCGTCCATTGTTTTAGAGAAGATGAGGATGTCGTCCAGGTACACCACGCAGAAGTCGTCAAGGTAGTCTCGTAGGGTCTCATTCATGAACCGCTGGAACGTCGCAGGTGCATTTGTGAGACCAAAGGGCATCACAAGGTACTCGTAGTGGCCATAGCGGGTCCTGAAGGCCGTCTTCCATTCCTCACCCGAAGCGATCCGGACCAACTGGTAAGCGTTCCTCAAGTCCACTTTTGTGAAGATCTTTGCATCTCGTACCCGGTCCAACAGCTCCGAGATCAGAGGGAGAGGATGCCGGTCTTTGATGGTGATGGCATTGAGTGCGCGGTAGTCCACGCAAGGCCGTAAGGTGCCGTCCTTCTTTTTCACAAACAGGATTGGAGCCCCAGCCGGAGAATGGGATGGACGGATCCAACCCTTGGCGAGACTCTCCTCGAGGTACGCCTTCAGAGTCTTGAGTTCCACCTCCGAGAGGGAGTAGATGGGCCCCCAAGGTGGTTGTCGGTCGGGGACCAATGGAATGGAGTGGTCGTAGGCACGGTGAGGGGGAAGGCTGTCAGCCTTTCGCTTGGAGAAGACGTCGAGGAAGTCATGGTACTCCTTGGGGATGGGCGCTGACGAGTCCACTTTGACGCCGTGTGGTGCAGGAATCTTTTCGCATTGTGTCGTTGACGCGATCATGCCGTGAGGGGGTCGCCGTTGCGGGCGAGCACGTCGAGAGTTGTGTCTTCCTGTCGCGGTTGAGGGCAAGTTCTGTTTGAGGCAAAACTGTTGGCAGTACTCTGAGCAGAAGGACAGGTGGTGCCGCCGCCAGTCGATGCCGACGTTGTGTTGACGTAGCCAGTCGATGCCAAGTACAACAGGTTGATGTCCAAGGGTCGTGACGTTGAGACAAATCTGCTCCGTGTGGGCGTAGTCCGGAATTGTCATGCACAGTGGGATGGTCTCTTGGGTGATGTCGCCAGAAGCAATGGGCCGTCCGTCGATGACTTCCAAGGGCAAGCTGATCCCCTTGGTTAGAAGGGGAACGTGATGCCGGCGTGCAAAGTCGCGGTCGATGAAAGAGTGCGTGGCCCCACTGTCGATGAGAGCGAATGCTTGGATCCTCGTTCCTCCATGTTGGTGCAGGTTGACGTCGATGACGAGCTGTCGCGAGCGAACGTGCGAAGAGGTGCGGGTAGCGCCCAGGTAGGCCCTCCCTGTCAGTCCTGGGCGCCATCGTTTCCCGTTTGGAGCTCTTCCACGGGGGTTGTTGCAGACAGTCGTCCTCGGTTGCTCTTGCGGGGACAGTTGATGGCCACGTGATTTGCTTCTCCGCAGTAGAGGCACAAGCGCATACTGCGACGACGTTCCTTCTCCTCCGCAGTTAGCGGCTGGAAACGAGGCCTGACTCCATCAATGTCCATCGGCGAAGGACGCGTTGCCGGTGGTGTCTCTTGGGTCGCTCGCGGCGGGGGCGGACGCGAACCTGAAGGTGGTTGCCGTTCCAGTCGGCGCTCTTGCAGACGGTTGTCCAGGCGAATCGCAAGCTCCATCAACTCAGCGAGGGAGGTAGGTTTGTCGGCCTTGCACAACTCATCTTTGATCATGTCCTTGAGGCCGTTGTAGAAGTGAAACCGGAGGGCCGAGTCGTTCCAGTCGAGTGAGGTGCAGATTCGCATGAAGTCCGACGCGTAGGTCGCCGCTGACGTGGTCTGACGCAAGGTGCCCAGTTGTCGTTCCGCAGATGACGCCTCATCCGGGTCCCCAAAAACCCTTCGAAGTTCTCCAAGGAAGAGTTGAAGATCCAGCAGTACGGGACTGGGAGGGTGCTGATCCAGCAGCGGCTGCACCCATCGGAACGCGGAGCCTCGAAGGTAGGAAGCCGCGTAGATGCATTTGGCGTATTCGGTGGTGAGCACAGATGGCTGAGCTGCCACCGGCATCCTGACTTGTGTCACGAAGTCACGAAGGGCTGACTTTTTGCCCTCAAACGGCGCCGGGTCGTTGATGCGCAGGTCTCGAGTGAGGAGAGGCACCGCAGGCGGGACAGCTGGAGCGTCGGGGCTGGGTATTGCAGTGAGCCGCTCAAGCAGGTGCGTGATCGTTGCCAGCTTCGTGGTGGTCTCAGTGCGGAAGCCTTGTAGGTCCACCACGTTTTCGGCAAGGACTTGCAGCTTGCTCAGGTCGTCAGTGGTCAAGGTGACCTCTCGCGGGGCTGCCATGACTTGCAAGGCACGGCGCTCGCTCGCAAATTGGATCTCCAGCAATATGTAAGGCGGCGGGCGGAGGCCCGGGGCCTTAGGACGCGGAGCTGGACTGCAAGCGAGGATCAAGGGACTGGAAGCACGATGCACAAGGCGTCTTGGATTACTGGAGGGGCAAGAGTACAGAGTGCTCGAGAGGTGAGCAGGCAGGATACAGATTGCTGGAGATGGGGGCCCAAGAGGGGCCCCCCTCCTTATATAGCCTAGCCTCACTAGGGCCTCTGTAAAGATCTAGAAGTTGCAGGAGGACGTTCCCATGCCCGGGGTCCCTCGGGAACCCTCTAGAGGAGCCCAGATTAGGGTTAGGGCTGACTAGGCTGGATTTAGGCTTAGGGCGCGGGGCGCCGGCTCGAGCTCGGGCTAGGGCGCGATTCATGACAGTATAGGGCTTTGGACCAAGTACTTTGGGGAGTGCCAGCATAGAAGGATGGCATGGGTCCCCAAAGGTGGCTGCCAGGTCAGCAGCTTGTTGCCGGCCTGGCCGACCCACCCCAGTCCCCACCAAGCCATTTCTGCAGCAGTCACGCGCTTTCCACAATGTCTGGGCAGAGGTCTTAAGACACTGGAGGGCAGGCAGCCCTTGCACTTATTGTAACGTTCCCTCCGTTTGAGAGTGCTAACGGTGCTGGTAACCTTATATGGTTATATCGTTTCTACCGTTTGGAAGTCCCAAACGTTACGGGTAGCTTTGCTCCACCGTATGAGCAGCGAAGTACGGTCCGAGCCCCCCGGCTTCGTACCGGACGTGCACCCACGTGCACCGCCAGAAGGTGCCGCTTTGAGTCCCCTTTTGTGCGACGCTACGCGTCCCCTTTGTGCCGCCCAAGGCGCCGCTTCGCGTCTCCCTTGTGCCGCTCTAGGTGCCGCTTCGCGTCTCCTTTGTACCGCCCAGGGCGCCGCTTCGCGTCGCCCTTGTGCTTCGTGTCCCCCTTTGTCCGGCCCCGCCCCTCCTGGGGAGGGCCCTGGGGACAATCCTCGTCACACCCTCAGAGGAGGGGTGGCAGGAGACACGGTTTAAGTAGTGGGCCTCGGCCGGACCCCTCAGTCCGACCAACGCCGAGAGAGACACAGCCCTGCTGCTGCCTAGCCAGCCCCGCTGCTGCCCAGCCAGCCCCGCTGCTGCCTGCTGCCGCCGCCGCCGCCACAGCTCTGCTGCTGCCGCCTGCTGCCCAGCCCGTCGCCGTAGCTCGTTGCTGCGGGCCCCGCTGGCTCTGCAAGTCTATGGGTAGAGTCACCGCCCCAGGGCGGTGCGGTAAGACTTCCGCTGCGCTCTGTGCGCGTAAGTGCGTTGGCGTTCTCCTGTATGAGGTTTGTCTCCTAAACACCCTAGCTTGAATTCAAACCAGGACATTCTGACCTGACTGTGTGACTATGGACAGGGATGTAACACTTATTCACACCTTCGAGCCACTTAGTCCGGTAGCTTCCCAGTCACCGCCTTGCTGCCGCCGCTGTTTTCGACATGGCACGGGCGTCTTCGTAACAGAAGAGACTAGCGACGAGAGACTGATGCATGAGTCCAAGAGACTAGCCGCAGGTGCAAGATACGGGCGAAGAAGGACAGATTTAGCGCCAAGAGACTGGCGCATGAGTAAAGACACTGGCCCACCAAGCCAAGAGACTGACGACATGAGACTGGCGCGATTTAATAAGACTGGCGCGCGGTACCGGCCTGGGGCCTCGGACCGTACTTAGCTACACATGCGGTGTAGCCAAGTTACTGATAGTGTTTGGAACTTCCAATAGGTAGCAACATACAGGGTGATGTGAAGTCAACGGCATCGTTGGCAGTCCCAGACAGGTGGATGTCCCATTCATCCCCACTTGCATGTTCATAGTCCTCTGAAAGGAGAGCATCACAGGGGCACGGACCCATGGCGGGAATAAGCTGGACGATAGAGAGAGGAGACATCGCTTCTAGCCTGATGCCTTTGGTGCAAGCGATGGACATTTTAAAATTTTGGCAGGTTCTCCGATATTGTGCTCAGGCCCTAGCCGAGCCACTTGACAAGGGGCTCAGGCCCTAGCCGAGCCGTTTGACAAGGTACTCACGGGTCAATTCGCCGCCCACGGAGATTGTCCCAGCAAGGAAAACACTTTCCACTTGAAGATCTTCCTCGTTGTCAATAACGGGGGGAGGCGATTAAACTCGGCCATTCGAAATGGTATAGCTTGAGCTGAGGCACATGGAAGACTGTGAAACCCCCATCGTGCCGTTGTATAAAGCTCCACCTCACTCATATCGGCCTATGGCGATCCACAAGCGGAGCTTTGCGCCGGCGACGAGATGGACGACCTCCGCATGGGCGAGAGAAGCGCAGACTTCGCCCTATGTGCGGCACTTTAGGCTGCTGCTGTCGAAGCTACGCAGTGAGCCTACGAGGCGATTGATCAGTGCCAGCGCTACAAGGCTGGACTGCCCACGCGCATGCGAACCTGGGTCGCGGTTTATTCCGCAACGTTGCAAGCTTTCCCGGACTCCTCTAAGATGGTGGAGCACGCCCGGAAGGTGCTCAGCACGCCGGACATTGCCGGACCGGACGATCGTCCCCTGCTGGAGGCAGGCGGATCCAGAGGCAGAGGCAGAGGCAGAGCGAGGCGAGAAGCGGTTCAACCCAAGGCAGGGCTCGAACTCTCGTCCTCAAGGCGGCTTCTCCAAGCCGCGAGTGGAAGGTGCTGGTTGCTTCCGCTGCGGCGAAAAGGGTAATCAGATCAGAAATTGCCCGGCAGCAGGTCCATCTTCCTCGAGGCCACGTCCACAGCGCCCTATGGGTCAGGACAAGGGCGACTCCAAGGGCGAGCGTGAATGCCTGACCCTTGCCTCCGAGAGCAATCTCATTCAGCCAGATGCATTTGCGCTATTTGATCTTGCTGGCATAGCTTGCCCGCCATCCAAAGTACCAGTTGTGCGCTCCATCTCAGCTTTGTTGCAAGGTCTGGAAGCCGCAAGGCCTCTCTTTGTGTGGGTTGCCCACGATGACTTGCAAGTGGCTGCATGTTTCTATCTGAGCTGGCCTGCCCGCCGTTGGCCTGAAGAACTTCTGTTCTTCATTGTGCCTTGCAGGCGCGGCGTAATGCATCAGGCTCCACTGGGGATGTCGCTGTTGTGCTCGCATAAGGCGGGACACAGGCTCCTTAGGCATAGCATTGATGATGCTCAGACTAGGCCTTACCCGGCAGATATCAGGGTTTTTGTCGCTAGCACTCCAATTCTTGGCAGCAGTGTACGTGTGGTAGACACTATGCTATTTGGCTGGTGGCACCGGTCAAGATCCTCATGGACTCAGGGGCCTCAGTGTTTTTCGTCAAAGTAAAATTGGTGTGTTCCACTGGCTTGACTTTGCAACCAGATGGTATGCCTAGAGTGACATTGGCTGATGGCCACCTCACCGATGTGCTGGGTCTATGCAAGATTTCCATTCGCATACAACAACACAATGCCGAGGTGGCTAGTTACGCCATTGCGTTCACTGCTGCATTTCATGTGATGTTAGGTGATGACTGGCTTCGTGCCACATCTGCATACCTTGATTCGAGCGTCATTTTGCACTGCACAACGTAGCGCACGGCGCCTTGTCATCAGCTCCTGTTAGCGGCAATCGACATCTATGGCTGTCTGGGTCCTCGCTTCCACACTCTGCTTCAAAACATTGCCAATCTAGGCTACACTCGACGTGCAGATGTGTTTCCGGCTGAGATGGGCTTGCCAGCTGCATATCTGTCGCTCTTGCGACGACGAGTTTCGGCCTGTTTGCAGCGTGCTCAGGCTAGTGCCTTGCACCAGAAAGCTGGGCGAGCTCTAGTTGGTGGCAAAAGGGCTCCGTTTCTGGCATCTAGTATCCATGCATCGATTAGTGACCTTTATGTTTTGACCCGTAATTTTTGAGCGGGTCAATCTGCTGTAGGTTATGTAGATCTTCAGATGTGCTTGCCTTTGTACTTGGCCAATTGGCCTATATTTGCTTCTTATACACGGAATTCCTTGTCCTTCGCAACAAGCTTCCCTGTGGACCGCCGCTGGCGGCAGGGGCTTCTATTCTGCTGTCCGCCATGTAGATGAAGCAGTTGATTCACAAGAAAACTGTGCGGACGGCAGATCTTGTAATCGTGGCGTTGAGTGACGAGTCTAAGCCCGACTCGTGTGTGAATGCTGCGGATTCACATGGCGGGGTTCTTAATAAGTTGCTGGCAGAGTTTGCGGATGTGTTTCCCGACTCTCTCCGGACGGCCTATGTAACGTTTCCGCCGTTTGAAGGTGCCAACGGCGCGCGATAAACTTACATGAGCGTAACGTATCTACCGTTTGGAGTCCCAAACGGTGCGGGTAGCTTGGCTGCACTCCGTGTAGCTAAGTACGGTTCGAGGGTCTCGGGCTCCGTACCCTGTCGGCACGCCTCGGGCTCACGCCCTGCAGGCCGGCCGGGTGGGTCAGCTCTCCCTCAGGCCGGCGCCCCGCGGGCCGACCGGATTGACCAGCTCTCCAGTCCTCATGGCTGCATGGCCTCAGTCCCTTGACCCCGTGAGCCAGGCTATTGGCCTGGCGCGCCACCTCCTTGGCGCTAGTCACTGTCCAGCGCGCCAGTCCCTTGGACTCGCGCGCCGGCCTCTTGGCGCTAGTCCCTTGGACTCGTGCTAAAGGCCACTGGCCCCTGTGTGCCAGCCTGTTGTATTTGTCGTGTCCCCTTGTCAGGCCCGCCCCTCCAAGGGAGGGCCTTGGGGGCGACCCTCGTCACACCCTCAGGGGAGGGGTGGCAGGAGAACCGCTATAAGTAGTGGGCCTTGGTCAGACTCCGGGGGAGGCGACCAACGCCCGAGAGAGACACAGCCCTGCGGCTGCCTAGCCAGCCCCGCTGCTGCCTGCTGCTGCCGCCGCCGCCACAGCTCTGCTGCTGCCGGCTGCTGCCAGCCCGTCGCCGCAGCTCATTGCTGCAGGCCCTGCCGGCTCTCTGTAAGTCTATTGGTAGAGTCACCGCTCTAGGGCGGTGCCTCAGGGTAAGACTTCCGCTGCGCTCTGTGCGCGTATGTGCGTTGGCGTTCTCCTGTATGAGGGTTGTCTCCAAAACACCCTATACTCGAATCCAAACCAGGACATTTTGACTCTAACTGTGTGATTAAGAGCAGAGATGTCACAGCCTACCTCCTCATCGAGCTTATAACATTCCATTGGAGCCAGGCGCCAACCCGCCTTACGGTCCCATGTACCGGCTGAGCCCTCGTCGTAGTTCGAGAAATGCAATCCCAGGTTGAGGATCTGCTGGGCAAGGGCTACATTGAGCCATCTCAGTCGCCGTACGGAGCACCTATCCTCTTTGTGGAATGAAATGATGGCACTCTACAGATGTGCATTGGCTATCGGGCTTTGAGCAATCTCACTACTAAGAACCGATATACATTGCCTCGGATAGATGATCTGATCGATTGGCTTGCAGGGGCCACTGTGTTTAGCTCCCTGGACCCCTAGTGGACATCACCAAATTCAAATCACGCCTGCGGATGTTCTAAAGTCGTCAGTATGTATGCTTGGGCACTTTGATTTCAAGGTGCTGAGCTTTGGTCTGACCAATGCACCGGCTACGTTCCAGTCTGTGATGACGAGGGTCTTTGGCCCCCTGCTCTTTGATTTGTGCTGGTGTACTTGGACGACGTACTGGTGTTCAGCAAAACGCCGGAGGATCACGCGAGGCACCTGCGCCGAGTGCTGCAGTTGCTGCGTGAAAACCAATTTGGTGCCAAGAGGTAAAAATGCGCCCCTAAAGTGTGGAAGCTGCATGAGGTACTTGAGAGGCCGGTCTTGCCCCCGATCATTGCTTTACAAACCACCTCTGGAGGAAGTTTGCAAGCTTATTGGCACGAAGCAGGCAATGTCCACAGCCTTCCATCCACAGAGTGATGGCCAAATTGAGAGAATGCATCGGGTGATTGAGGACATGCCGATGCACATTGTCAATCCCAGCCAAACTGATTGGGAAGTGTAATTTTTGGCTCCAGCTGAATATGCCGTGAACAATGCCTATCATGCGTCCACGAAAGAGACACCGTTCTTCCTCCAACTGTGGTCATCATCCCCGAGCTCCACTTCAGGTGGGGAAGCCGGAATGAGTTCCCGCCGCGGTAGTCTTTATTGGGAACCTCTTAGAGGCTCAGAGACGAGCTCGGGACCTCTTGGAATTGACCAGAGTCGTCAGAAGGCTTACGCTGACGAATATCGGAAGTATGTGTCCTTCGACGTTGGTGCGCAAGTGATGCTGAGCACGAAACACTTATCCTCGCGGGCTGTGGGTACGCGCGCAAGTTCCTACCCAAATGGATTGGACCATCTGCAGTAGTACGCCTTGTGGGCAAGGTGTCCTTCGAGTCGAAGACACCGGCGCATTAGAAGGTCCATAACGTCTTCCATGTGTCGCAGCTGAGGGCTTTCCTTTCGGATGGCCGCGTCGAACCGCCCCCACCTTTGCCAGTGATCGAGGATGATCTTGAGTTTGAGATGGAAGAGTCTTGTCTCACAGGGAAACTCCGAGGCCGTAAGACCCGTAATTACCTGGTGAAGTGGCTCGGGTATGGGCCTGAGCACGAGACGTGGAAGCCTGCGGCCAATTTGGCAAATTTCCAGATGCTCTTATACCTGGCCAAGCGTGGTACTTGTCCTAGGCTTGGTCGAGGCAGCATCCGCCTGGCATCGCAACACCTGTCGGCTGCTTTCTTGTTGTTCCCGAGGACGTGAACAGAGTGGGGAGAGGTGTAACGATCCAGCCGTTTGGTTAAGCCTCACGGTGCTGTTAGCGTTACATGACCGCTTGCCGTTTGACGGCAAGTGGGCCGCCAGGAGGCGGGCTGGCTGGCCGGCCGGGCGAGCCCCGCCCGTCCTAAAATACCCCTCGCCAAGATCCACCCGCTCAAGGGAGGATCTTTGGCCCGCCGCAAGGCAGGCCATGGTGCGACCCGCTCACACCCCTGGAGGGGACGTGGCACGGGGGAGCACTACGAGCCTTGTGCTGAGACTTGACAGAAAATGGGATCTGCGAAGCCTAGGAGCAGCCTTGCCGCTGCTGCCTGCTGCGGGGCTTGCTGCAGGGAGCCCGCGGCTACGTCCCTTCGGGGACAGCCGCCGGCTCGCGCCCAGCAGGTGGAGTCGCCGCCGGAAGGCGGCGCCATAGGGCCTGTCTTCCGCGCCTATGCGCTGTGCCTCAGCTACGCTTATGCGCTGTGCCTCACTGCTGTAGTGGGTTGGTCCCTAAACCCCCTACAGCCGAAGATAAAGGACAACTCACCCTAACTGCGTGTGCAGGGCGAGGTTCTCTACAGTAGTATGCAACGGCCTCTGAACAGCTGAAGCCAATGCTTTGCAGCTGGCCCCCAATGTCTAGAATTCTGTAGCTCGACGCGAGCGACCTTTCACGACCAGAAGCGGAGTCTCTTAGTAAGCCTCCTTCGAGGGTCATTGACAGTGCGGCCGGCAGCAGCGCGCAAGGGCAGCTCTGCAACAAGGAGACTGCGCCGAGAAGACCGGTTGGGCCTGGCCCTCCAACGTCCTCATGACCGGTCAAGCAAGTATGGCTCAATGGATCAGGCTGATTGGTTTCTTCAGGTCCCAGTTGCGAGTCTAGCAAGGGGCCGTCTCTCTATCACCACCTACCATTACCTCGCCGCTGACCAGCCGGTGCCCACCATTGCTACTGTGGTAACCACCAGAATGGCATGTGGGATATTTCGATGTGCAGTAGCACATGCTCTCGTTGGAGCGTCGCCTGGGCTTCCTAAACTGGTGTGGGGCTTGACCTCGCGGTGTGAAAAGCAGAGTAGGCCTGCTTGCCGGTGCCTGTGGCGGCAGGCAGCAGGATGCTTTTGCGCGCCGATGCCAGGTATGGCACAACAGATGTGCACTTTTCCTGGCCGAACGCTGCGTCAGAGGAACCTCACTTGCAGCCACGCTTCAGCCAACTTTGCAACCTCAGACCAAAACCGATGAACAACAGACAGAAGGTTGCACGACATCCTTAAGCCTGAGCCCTGTGCACTTCCGTCCATCCTGCTCACAATGCATGTCCCCCGCTTGAGGCACTTTGCAGCAGCCAACGCCTCGGTGTAATCGCCCGTCACATCACAGCTCGATACAGCAAGTCACCAGGTTTGCAACACAGGGCCACAAGGTAAGGGAGGAGGGTTGGGGACCGGCGGGGGGAAGATCACAACCATTTGTGCAGAGCTAATGTGGCAACTTGCAGCGGCAGGCTGGCACTCCGGTCAGCCTGTTTAAGCTCTTCAAGATGCACCGCATGGGCATGCATGCATACACTGTCCATTTCCTCCCGCAGCGCAGCTTGCAGGCTTGGGTTCGATGTTACAAGTATAAACTGAGCCTCAAGGTCTCTCTCTTGAGATCGGTACCCGTAGTTCGGGCTGCCAATTGCAGTCACGTAGGGTGCCTCGCCCTTGGTGGAGCTCACCCACAGGCCTTTGGCATGAAAGGTCCACCCTGGCTGCTTGTATTCCAACATCTGCAAGCCTGGTCTGAGGTCGTCCTCGTCGTTGTCGCGGACAACGTGTCTCGCCATTGCTTTGCGTAGGAACCGTTGCTCAAGGAACGAGTATGCAGCTGGGATGAGGCCTGAGGGTCCTCTGGATCCGTAGAAGCCGTTTGCCTGCAGGCACTCCGCCACATCTTCGAGGATAGGAGTCATTGCCAGCTTGCACTTGGGAGGGGAGGGAAAGGGGGGGGCAGGGGGGCAATGCTACTCAATCTGGGACACAATCAACAGCGTAGCTCATAGACAATGGAGCACACAGGGAGGTCGGCTGGTGACCCTTGTAGAAAGCTTTGCCAAACCCTAAACCTACACCGTATGCACGGCCTCGAGCCAGCACCTCTTAATCACGAAGCCCTAAATGGCGGCCTGCTGGCAACCGTTGAAGAGCGGTATGCGCGTCCATTTCGATGTCAGAGGCTTACACTCGGGGAAGCCGTGAGAATGTCGACCGTGGAGGAGGTTGCGGCCCCAAGGAGTGCCGCCTCGAGGTCCGCGGTGAGGTTGAAGTAGGCCGAGGAGAAGAGGACGTGCGAGGACGGGGCCACGCGCCTCAGGAGCTCCACGGTGCAATCCTGGTCCTGCCGGAGGCCCAGCGTGCCCATCTGGACGGCAGGCACGGCCCAGGTGTCCGCCTCCCGGGCTGGGACGGCACCCGGGCCGGCGGCCGGCTGCTGGGCAGCAGCTGCACAGGCGAGAACCGGGCGGAAGGTGCGATCAGGCGCCGTTGCCTGCTCCAGGGCCACGCGCACGCCCTCCCGGAGCGGCGCCCAGGAGCTGGTGGGGTCGAGCCCCGCCGACGCGCCCGGGGCGAGCAGGGTGCCGTCGGCCGCGAGGCGGTAGGAGAAGCCCGAGACGGCGTCCACGAGCGCTGCAACGTGGGCAGCGAGCTCGGGCGCGCGCTCGACAAGCAGGTAGCGGTCCTGGCGGTCGCGGAAGTAGGCGCCGCTGAGGTTGGCGCCCGTGAGCAGCACGCTGTCATCAAACACGTGCGGTTTCATGTGGCACAACCCGCTGGCGGCCTCGCGGAGGCGCGCCGGCAGCAGCTGCACAGGCAGCAGCCTCCGCGCGGCCGCAGCGTGGCACAGCGCCACCTGCACCTGCGGGCCGCCGTCGCCGTTACCGCTGCCGCCGC
>WELB01000413.1:13371-25269 GCA_009602725.1 Spirogloea muscicola
CCGGGCAAGGGCGCGCCCGACGCCGGCGTCCAGCAGGCGCCGCCGACGGCGCCGGGCCGCACGCCGACGCTGCAGGAGATCCAGGGCGACCAGCTGACGGCGGTGGCCCAGCACACGTGGCCCGCGCAGGGCCCCCGCGCGCCCTTCGACGAGGCGCTGGTGAAGCGCATCTACGAGCAGGAGCTCTGCGTGGCCGGCGGCGCCGCCAAGGCGGTGCCGCTGCAGCGCGCCATGCTGCTGGAGATCAGCCAGTACCTGGAGAACTACCTGTGGCCCTACTTCCAGCCCGACCGCGAGGCCTCCTTCGAGCACGTCATGTCCATCGTCCTCATGGTCAACGAGAAGGTGAGCTCCGCGCGACGCAGTGAGCACCTTGTGGCCTCGACCCTGCCCGGGCTGCCGGAGTGCGCGGGCCGTCCGCACCTCCTGCGCGTCCGTCTCACTCGTCCGTCTGCGGCACGCCGTCGCGACAGTTCCGGGAGAACGTCCCGGCGTGGAGGAGCTTCCACGAGCGCACCGAGGCCTTCCCGGCCTTCTTCAAGTGCGTCCTCCAGCTCCAGGACCAGGTGCCGGCGGTGCACTTTGCCGAGTTTTCCTTGCCGCTGACCCTTGACCTTTCTTGCTGGCCCTGCGGCACGTTCAAGCCTGCCCAGATGCGTGGCTCTCACTGTTGCCTAGATTGGCATGCGGCTATTACTCTCGTGCAACAGCAGGGCGCAAGGGAGATGACCATTCGAGAGAAGATCAACTACTTGCTCTTTGTGATCAACTGCTTCCAGGTAAGCCTCTCCTTTTCCTCAAATGCAGCACGTATGGCAATAAGCATTGGGCCTCATTCAAGTCCTGGCCTGGGCTTGCTTCAAGTCCTTCAAGTCCTGGTCGTCATGCGTGCCGAGCCAAGCTTGTCAACGTGCTATGCACCCGCTGCAGTGGGCTGCCGCCGAGTCTCAGCCGCCCGGGATCGCACTCTTTGCAGAGCCTGGAAGATGAGATGGTGAGGGGCCCAGTACTCAAGCTCGTATCTCTACAGCTTTGGCATGCCCTCTCCCCTGGTCGCCGCCAGGTCCTTTTCTACAATGACACCCTCAGTCAAAGCTGACACCTCTGGCTGCTGTTTGCCCACCATTTGCATTTATTGTCGCGCTTGATGACCTTTGTAGTCTGCCTCTATGCCATCATCCAGTTGGGTTGAGCAGCTTATATGCACCCTCATGTTGGACTTCATCTGTTGATCAGTGTCTAAGGTCCACCAACACTATGTCGTTTCCTCAGATCGCTCTGCGATCCTTTCCTCAACTGGAGCCGCTGTGGAAGAAATTGTTGAAGAGAGAGTCACGTGCAGGCAAAGGTGGCCAGGCTCCGCAATCCCGCACAGAGGCCCGTTTCATACCCCGTCTCATCGAGGATTTCCTTGAGGTAGGCTCTCCATTGGCCGTTGAAGTCGTCGTGCTCTGACAATTTAAGGCACTCAGCCTGGCAACAATGGAAGACTGTGCCCCTTGGGTCACAGGTGCTACTGTTTATGCTGCACATTAACATGTCGTGAACTTTGCAACCCAGCATTGCCACTCCAAGAGCTCCTTACGTCTCCCAGTTCTGTGCATTTGCTTACTTTCGAGTCACAAGTGCTCACTCAGAGTATTCATGACTTGCTCACAAGGCAGATACTCAATGAGGTGGTGAGGCCAGAGGCAAACGGCATACTTGCGAATGGCAGACATGGAACTCATGAAAATGGCGACAGTATGGCAGTGGACCCCCTTCGACTGCTCTTCTGTGAGCGCTTTGCGGAGCTGATGATTGACCTGCTGAGTCAGCTTCGTACACGCAGGTGAAGGTCTTAGGGTTTAGCTCGTGGCATCCTGCTGCACATGCTGCATGATTGTTGCAACAGTCTCTACAGAGCAAGTGGGAAGTATCTAAGCTCGTTTCTTGGGTCGTTGGTGCAGGTTTGTGCGGACCCTGTTAGAAGATGTAGCTCTTGTCGTCAAATGCCGCATGAGCGCACTGTATAGCCACCCAAGAGGTCGGCTTTTTAGCCAGCTCGTTGACCTGCTAAGATTTTACCAGGGCTTTGAGATCGACGACTTCCGGGGCACACAGCTGACGGACGCGGAGGTTTTGGTAGCTCACTGTGACAAGCTGCAGGCCCTTCAGCGGCTTCTCTTCAAGTCCATGCCAAAGGTGGGAGGCCTGCAACAAATTGACTTGCCATGTTTCATGCATTGTGCCTTCAAAATCTCATCGCTTGATGTGTGACAGGTTGAGGAGTCAGTAAAGACAAGTTGCTGCATACCCATTCTGCATGGATAGAAAGCTTTCCGCATTGTTGACCATTTGGCTTTTCGCTCCTTTTGGCAGTTGAGGGAGCTCGCTTTGAGCAACATTGCAGCAGTGGAGAAACGGTCAGACTTGGCCAAGAGGTTGTCATCCTTGAAATTTGAGGAGCTCAGGGACCTAGTTGTAAACAAGGTACAACACCTCTACCATGTCCAAACCCATCATTCACTGGACATTATGAGAAGAAGAAACTCGTCACTAAAGATGGATGCTTTCCTTCCGCTCCCCGCAGTTACACCTGGCCTCTGCCTCCGACCCCTGGGCTGAGAGTTCGGACTTCCTAGTCGAGGTCGCTCTGGCATCATTTGAGCGCCGACAATCACAGCGGGAGCAGTTGAACGAGCTCCCACTTTACCCAAATGAGGAGGTCATGTGGGATGAGAGCTTGGTGCCATCGGTCAACTACACTGGTGAAGGTTGTTTAGCGTTGCCAAAGCTCAACCTGCAGTTCCTCACTCTGCACGACTACCTGCTTCGCAACTTCAACCTTTTTCGCTTGGAATCCACCTACGAGATACGGGAGGACGTACACGACGTGCTGAAGCGTATGAAGGCCAGGGCTAACCCTATGGATCCTGATGATATTACCTTTGGTGGCTGGGCCAGGATGGCCCTGCCATTGGCACAGCCAATGCGTATAACGGATGTGGCTGCGCCCCTTATTGGTGAACAGCGACCAGCGTCCGTGACGGCCGAACTTTCCATTGATGTTGCCAGCTACAGGGGTGCTATGAGAGCTCAATGGGACGAGCTCAAAGAACACGATGTACTGTTTGTACTAGCCATCCGGCCTGTACCTCCTTCACCCTATGGCAATGGTGCGGAAGAGGGACCAGCAAGTGCGTACGACCACACAGGGGGCAGCAGCGTGCCCAAGAGATTTGGCCTGCGATACGTGCGGGGGTGCGAAGTGGTGGAAGTGAAAGATGAAGGAGGTCGTCTCATGAATGACTTCACTGGTCGCGTGAAGCGAGAGGAATGGAAGCCTCCCGAGGGCACAAAGCGAACACTGGTGGTGGCACTGGATACTGCACAGTACCAGCTTGATGTGAATGCGGGGGTTGAGGCTAGCATCAGCAAGTCACTCAATGTGGTGATGCGCCGCAAGCCCAAGGAGAACAACTTCAAGGCCATACTAGAGTCTATCCGAGACCTCATGAATGAGGATGCCACAGTGCCGACTTGGCTGCATGACATCTTCTTAGGCTACGGCGATCCTGCTGCTGCTCAGTGGCATCACATGCCTCCACAGCAGCAGCTCCGCGTCGTTGATTTCAAGGACACTTTCCTCTCTCCAAAGCACCTGCTTGCGTCATTCCCGGGCCGTCAGGTACGTCATGGGTCTGCCTGTCAGTCACCTCTCCAGATGTGGGCAGTGAAGAACACAATGCGCCTTGAGGTTAATCTGATCAGTGCTGCGAGGCTCTTTGCATATGAGCAGGTGCAGTTTATGAAAGAGAGGCCAGAAGACCCGGATCCCCAGCCGCCCTATCGCATTACCTTTTCAGAAGCTCCTCTTCCCGAGGCAACAGCTACGGGACCTGACAGCAAGCGTAAGGCAGGTGGAGAAGGGAAGGACACGGCCCACGCTGAACTTGTGGTAGAAGCTTACCGAGCTCCAGATCCTGGGCCATATCCTCGGGACCAGCCCAATCAGAATGCGGTTGAATTCACGCATGTTCAGGTAGAGTTCATCCTTCTTCGGGTACTCGCTTGTCATGTAAGGATTTCACATGTCTGTGCGCTCTGCTGAGTGCAGGGAACTCACAAGTCTTTTGAGCATTCCGCTGCCAGGTGGACGCAATAATGGCAGGGGTGCAGCCAGGTCTTACAATGGTGGTGGGTCCACCAGGCACAGGAAAGACAGATACAGCAGTGCAGATTTTGCATGTGCTCTACCACAATTGCCCGTCCCAGCGGACGCTGCTCATCACCCACTCCAACCAAGCTCTCAATGACCTCTTTGAGAAGATCATGCAGGTATTGACCAGAATCTCTTTATGCTTGAGAATTACACGTTATTACCTGGTCTGCTTTGTACCCTTGACCTGCCACTGTACACCCACTGTGATGCTTTGACATCTTCATACTTTATGCTTGCAGAGGGATGTACCAGCACGTTACCTGCTCCGGCTCGGGATGGGTGAATCAGAGTTGGCAGGAGAAGGCGATTTCAGCAGAGCAGGTCGCGTGAATGCCATGCTGGCACGGCGGCTGGAGCTACTGGCGCAGGTTGAGCGCTTGGCCAGCACATTGTCTTTGCCAACTGAGAGTGCTCAGACATGTGAGGATGCAGCGCACTTCTGGCTCCTGCACGTCTTCTCCCGGTGGGAGGTTTTCAAAGTGAAGGTGGACGCAGCCGTCAGGAGTGGTGACAACCCGAAGGTTGTCAGGGAACAATTTCCATTCCTTGAATTCTTCTCTGATGCTCCTCAGCCTGTTTTCACAAGGGTGTTTCAGTCGCTTGAGGCAGACATGCGGTCAGCAGAGGGGTGCTTCAGGCACCTCCGCACTATGTTTGAGGAGCTAGCAGAGTGCCGTGCATTTGAGTTGCTCAAGAGCACGGGAGAGCGAGCCAACTACCTGATGGCTAAGCAGGCCAAGGTTGTCGCTATGACGTGCACGCATGCAGCGCTTAAGCGGCGTGACTTTCTGAAGCTTGGCTTCAAGTATGACAACCTTGTGATGGAGGAGAGTGCTCAGATCCTGGAGATCGAAACACTCATCCCGATGCTGCTACAGAGACCTCAAGATGGTCGTGCACGCCTCAAGCGCTGCATCCTGATCGGAGATCATCATCAGCTTCCGCCTGTGGTCAAGAATATGGCTTTCCAGAAGTACTCCCACATGGATCAGAGTCTCTTCACCAGATTTGTGCGACTTGGGGTGCCCTATGTGGAGCTCAATGCGCAGGGACGAGCACGGCCTGCAATGGCTCGCCTGTATTCGTGGCGTTACCGTGACTTGGGCAATCTTCCTAGCGTCAGCAGCCCTGGGAGTCCCTTTACCACTGCCAATGCAGGATTTGCACACACTTTCCAGCTTGTGGATGTGCAGGACTACCAGGGCGTGGGAGAAATGGAACCCAATCCTTGGTTCTATCAGAACTTGGGAGAGGCTGAGTACATCATTAGTGTGTATCAGTACATGCGCCTCCTCGGCTACCCGGCTCACAAAATCTCAATACTCACAACCTATAATGGTCAGAAACACCTCCTACGTGACGTCATTGAGCGGCGCTGCGCTGGCCATCCACTCTTTGGCCGTCCATCGAAGGTAAGATGCAGTACATGACAAGTAGGGCTGTTGCTGGGGGAGTAGAGAAGGCAGGGAGGAAGCAAGGGAGGCAGGAAATGTTAATGGAAGTGTGTAAGTGTTGCATGCGTCCACTTTTGGGAATCTAGGATCTCTCTTCTAGCAATGCCTTGGCCTGAGGTTCACAGTTGTCAATTTGCAGGTGACTACGGTGGATCGTTTCCAGGGACAGCAGAATGACTACATACTCCTGTCTCTTGTGCGGACAAGGGTGGTGGGGCATCTTCGTGATGTGCGACGCTTAGTAGTGGCCATGTCGCGTGCACGCTTGGGCCTCTACGTCTTCTGTCGCCGTGACTTATTCCAGCAGTGTTATGAGCTACAACCCACCTTCAAGTTGCTCCTGAGCCGTCCCGATCAGCTCGCGCTAGTGTTGGCGGAATCTCAACATCCCACAACAAGACCAGCTGCTAGCGACCAGGATGCGGAGCCCTCTGCCACCCCTCCTCATCTTGTATCATCGTTGGAGGAAATGGCAGGCATCGTTTCTATGAATTTTGAGAGCTGGCAGCGTGCACAGCAGGTTAGCAACTTGTTTGTGGAAAAAATCTATGCTCACGTCGATACTGCATACTGGAGAGAATTCTGTACATCAAAATTACAGACTTTGCAATATGATTGCCGCATTAGCATTGACCACGGCATGCCCGACCATCAAGAAGAGTCAGCATGCTGTTGGATAGCCTTGGCTGCGCGCATATGCGGTACCGTGGTGCAAGACCTATATGCACAAGACTGACTTGTTTGATATGCAAGTCTTGCAGGAAAAGGCATCGAAGCAAGAAGCCGCTGTATCTTTGGCCAAAATTCTGGATCATGCGCGAAGCCATGGCTATGGCTCTGATGTACAGAATGCAGCAGCATGATCGACGACTCTTGATTGTCGCTAGTGCAGCGGTCATGGTCAACACTCTTGATTGATACTCGCTGAGCCAATATTGAGAGTCCAGAAATGACGTCAGCAACGTAGAGGTGCAGAGGTTGTAGTGAATCGCAAAGGCTATCAACGTCTTGCAGCTCGTACACAGTGTGCAGTGCTTAGTGGTGCTGTACACATCTTATCTCCATTTTTGTACACAATTTTGTAGCCGTCCCCTGGCCAGAAATTGGACGACTGCAAAGAATCTAGGGTCAAAGAATTGAGCAGATTACAAACAGGGGCTCTGTAGGTGGATTAGGCTTAGAGCCACAGACACTCGCCCCCACAGGCATTTGGTGAGATTGTAGCTCTCCCAAAACCCTCCTGGCAAAGAAGCAGCAGTATACAGCCTCAACGGCCCTTGATCTCAGGCACCCCGAGTACTCAGCAGCTTCACCTTCTGCAAGCGGGTCTCAGTGTGTCAATCATCTAACTCAAAATCATCAGCTTCGGTTGCATCACCAGCTCGTGAATATGGCATACTCTCCTTCACATGTCAAGGTTGTTCACATACTTACAGAGATAAATTTGTGAGGATCATCTAGTGTTGTTGACCCGAATACAACTTCTCGTTGAAGTTGTGCAGACATCTTGTGTGCTGCTCGTAGCTGCCATATCAAGCTGCATCGTCAGAAACTCGCAGAAGTACACAACAAGCTGCAAACGGGAAAGCAACATTGGCCAGAGATTGAGGTAGCTACCTCTGAGCGCGTCATGCCACCAATAACAAAGACAAAAAGTCGTCGACTGCCGGGAAGAAGCTCTGGAGCCATTGTTCGGCTACCGGCAGAGGTTGACCGCGTGCTATCATTGCTGCCAAGTCCAGGGGCTTTGCGGTTGAGTTGACGATGCAAGTCTTTTGCAGAAGAGTCCCTCCTGTAACCTTCTGGTGGGTTTCTAAGTTGGTGCACTGGAGGTCTCCATAGAATTGTTACCTTGAGGAGTCGTCGGAGGATTTGGACTTGCTAGCCCAGCTCGTTCGAGCAGAGGTTCGCATGGATATGCCAGTACGTGCAGGGGTTGTGTTAGTGGCAGCATTAGCAGTTGACGGTGACGGGGTGGGCACTACAGAAGCCATGCCACGCAGCACTGCTGCCGAGGGTTCCTTGACATATGGGTACTCGTCCTTGGGAAGGTCCCCTTTGGCAAGATCCTCAACAACATCCTGTCAAACACTTTGATACAGCTCAGTACATGCATGCACATTTGCTGCATGACAGCCAAGTAACCCTGCCAAAGTACAAAAGCGAAAGCTGCAATGCACATACTATCAATGCTTGAGCATAACCAATGTAGAAAGTAGCTTTTAACCTTACCTGCACGAGAGGGTAAAATCGAGAGAGTGACCAGGCCTCCTCATCTTGAGTACGCTCTCGTCTCATTGGCCGCTTGGCCTGCTGCAGCAAGCAATAAGACAAGTGTCAAGCAAAGACATGGGCTGCCTGAGTGCTTAGAGGCAGAGTCCTCTACAACTCTCTTCTGGAGGTAGCACAAAGCCCGAGGTGCTGAGAGTAGGTCAGCAGGCTTTACCTTACGGGCACCAAACCTGAGGGAGAATGAGCTGTTACTTTGGGCCTTCTTTGCAACAGACACACCTAAGAACTCCAGGTTGTCGACAGCTCGCATGTCGTCTTCCGAAAGTTTCGCAAGCTGCAAAAGGAAGGACAGGTTCTTTAGAGACAAGGATGCGGGCGGGCCGAGATTGACAGTGGACCCACAGGGGTCCATAGTGGACCCATTTACTGCAGAATGTCAAATGCCAGTACAGCAGCATTACCTTCATCCACTGCATGCGCTTGGTGGAGTCCAGCTTCTCGGGGTGGGTGACCGCATAAATCATGAGTAAGCGCAGCTTGTCCATCTGCGTCAACCTCTGTCAGCACAAGGGGCATAGAAAGCAGGTCATGCTCATGCCAAACAGCAAACAGCAAATCCAAGGCGTCAGCATCCACGCACACGGTCACTGCAGCACTAGAGAAAGGTGATATCTCAACACACAGGATTTGTTGTCAGGAGCCCAAGAAGCTCCTTGCTGGTTGCATCTCCAAAGACTAGATCTTGCTCCAGCTTTCCCACATCAACCAAAGCTTCCTCCTTGATCCTCGCATTGATTGATGTTGCGATCTGCAGATGTTGCTCTTCACAGTGGATGATGCAGATGACCAATGCTCTTCCAGCAGTCAAGTTGAATACATCATGATAGATGACTGGGATGGGTCTTATGTCTCCACTCCGCAAGGAACCTCTGAAAATGCATGCCTCATCATCTGGAAGATGGATGCTCACATGTATGTGCAGACTGAGCTTATCAAGCTGCTCCCGGTACTGTGGTAAAGCCTGAAATACGACTTGCTCTGCCAGTCAATCTATGCATAGGCGAATCTAGGATGTCCAATTGATGTCTCAATATATCGAGCGGAAAAGCACGAAGCTGTGGCCACACATGCGGCTGAAAGCAAGCTACCTGAACCATCTTCTGCATGTCCCGAGTGGAGATGTCCTCACGATCCCTGCAAGCTCAGTGGAAGCTGAGGAGATATGCATAATGAGATGAAGCTAGGCAGTGTTCAGTAGTCAGACTACTCGAGCATTATAGCAATTCTGACCACAAGCACACAGGTTAAACAAATATACTCGGATTAGGCTGGACTTACTGGCCACCAAGACGCATCTGAGCAGCCTTATTTGTAGATCCAAACTGCTGCATTTTGTCGTCAAGCCTCAAACCGGCCTACAGCAAAGTGAACAATTGTCCTGGATCAATGACACCCACAATGACAGCAGAGAGTTCCATATGCAGGAACACAAGCGATCCTGTCACTCACATCAGCTATGTGTAAGTCTCGAAGCTCCAACCACACAGGATCGTGCTCCTCCAGAAGCACATCCTTGAGATCCTTTGCTCCCGAGCTTGTTACCACCTCATATCTGTACTTGCTACCCTCCATGGGAAGCAGATCGTGGCACATGCAATCGTAAGTCCATTCGTGAATGACAGGTGCCACCTGCCATTGCAGGCATGCAACCACTTCAGCAGCTTGTACATCTGCTAGCTTTGCCAGCAGTAACGTGCCAGCAATATGGTCAAGAAAACACTTACGCCAGCATAGCTTGTGCCCATAAGTGAGGGAGGAGGTCAATGAGCACTCACAGGATCAAAGGAGCGGTCGAGGATGATGAGGTCGCAAGTCTCCTGTTGTGGAAAATTGGGCAGGGAAGCTCTGTACTTCATGAGCCGGTCCCACACCATCGAAGCGAGCCTGGTGGACACCAAATCTCGTGCACTGGGGCTGGCACTACCCGCCCTAGCAGCTCGGTACCGGACCAAGGGAAACTCCTGCAGACACAGAAGCCACATGTATCGGAGAGCGTTTTGCCTGTCACTCATCCCTTCAGAGAGCATTGCAAACTCAGAGAGGAAGCTAGCCAAGGGGCAGCCTGGCTATACCTTGACGGAAGCAAAGACTGTGGCCAAGCGAGAGGCCACGCCTTCCAAGCAGCGGTCAAAGACCTGAGAGCCGTCTCCATACTGCCCATATAGGTGCTCAAGAGCTTGTGCATGGTCTGTCACGAAGCCCTGGCAAATAGGCTTGCCAAGCACGTCAAGGGCTGCACGTCTAGCCTTACCCACAGATCCTCACCCATCTGTGACTAGTGCACTAACAGACAAGTAGAAGGCAGATGCTTCTTGCACATTGCCATCTAGATATCGTGTATTTCAATCAGAATAACATGCATGCATCACCAACACGTATGCACACGTACGACAAAGAGCGAATGTTGACATCATATTACCTGCGTGTCAATGGTAAGATACTCTAGATTGACCTGCACAGCAGGTGACGATCCGCAATTGCAAACAACAAGCACAGCAGGTCACAATCCGCAAAAGCAGGCATAAGCAGGGTACTATGAATACTACGCACTTCAGGCCTCAGATAACATCATTGACAAGCTCGGCTTGGCAGCGCATCGAATACATCAACCAAGCCTGCCCTGCAGCTGCCAAGTGTAGCTCCCAAGTAGCGCAATGCTCTATGGATGACTAGCTCAGCAGCATGCAGCACGGCTTTAAGGGCAAGAGTGAGCACCTCCTTCATGGCTGCAATACGAGGGATGAGGAGAGGGTCGCCCTTTATGGCCTGCAGGTACTCCCGAGACACCGGCGAGCTGTAGAAGACATAAGCTCTGCAGGCGACATAGACCAGGCTGACGCATGAGCTTCCAATCTGTGTAAATGAATCAGATCAGTCCTGTTGGCTTGGAGCTCCTCACTTCTGCGATAGTCACACCAGCCCATCCTTGCGCGCATGTCTGAGAGGACAGTGCCTTGCTTACAACCGACAGTGTGTCCTACCAATGCTTAACTGTCAAGTCCGTGCACTTTGATTATGTGCGAGCTCCTGCTGTGATTGAGGTAACCCACCCTCAAGGTGAACCTGGCAAAGCTGGCCACAATGCCTGCAAGCAACTTGCTGGACAAGAGGCTCGTGGCCCCATGTGTGCGCAGGCAGTACGTAAGACACCCTGCCTCGCCAGGGCAGCCTGTTGTGAGTAGGGGTTGTGGAGCCTGTCACCTTTTGTACAGGGGATTCGCTCCAGACATGTCGTCCCTCATACGTCGGATGCTGCACTCGCGCACCAGCCAGAGCAGGGCAGGCCGTCAGCAAAAGTGAGTAAGGTCCATGTCAAGCAAATACGTCCGCCTGAGGGACGAGAAAGCGCTGCAGCATGGGATGCCTCAACGGGGGCTGCACACGGGAAGCAGCTCAGAGCTGCAGGCCCCCAGGACGCGCTGTGCGCCGACGCGGTGGTCAGAGGGCCCGGACCTGTCCCGCGTGGGCTGGATGTAGTAGATGGCGTCCAGCGACGGCAGCGGCTGCCGCTTCTTCTTCAGGTCCTCCACGACTGCACCGACACCGCCAGGAGCGCGCGCGCCTTGTCGGCCAGGGGACAGGAGAGGCCTGAGAGGCTGTGGGCGGGCCGCGTGGCGCAGGCGGAGGCAGCGGCGGCTGGCAAGGGCGCTCACGGGAGACGCCCTCGTCGGTGATGTCGGCCATCTTGCAGGCGTTGGACATGACTCGCACCGTGAACTCGTCCATTATCAGGACCTGCAGCGCGTCAGCAAGGGCCGCCGTGAGCGCAGCAGCTTCTCTCAGCGAGCGCAGAGGCCCTCGCACGGCGGCGTCGAGGCAGCGGCGGCAGCGGCGGCCAGGCCGGGGCGCGGGAGCGGGCCTTCCAGTCGGAGGCGCCGGAGCCCTTGGCGCCGCGCAGCATCTCCAGCAGCAGGCCTGCGGCGGCGGGCAGCGGGCGGCGGCGGCGGC
>WELB01000414.1:11097-24345 GCA_009602725.1 Spirogloea muscicola
TGCCCGAGCTCGCCGCCCTCGCCCTGCTCGCGCTCGCCGCGCACGCCTGCGAGGCCTGGCGCCCCGCGCTGGCCTCGCGCACCTTCGCGCCCAGGTGCGCCCTGCGCCCGCCCATGCACTCGACGCAGCTCACGGGCTGGGCACCGGTGAGCTGAGCCAAGAGCTCTGCCTGGCCCCTGCTTCCGCAGGCCCGGCGCCTCTCCCGGCCTCCTCCTGGGAGCCACCACTCTTCCCCTCGTCGCCCTGGCCTGCGTCCTGCAGGAGCACGGCAGCTCCACTGCCTGTACGCCCTCCGCTGCCGATGCAGAGGCCGACTCACTCCAGCGCCTCTGCCCAACCCGGTCGCTGTCTGCCGGCCTGCATACAGGACCAGCTCATAGGACAACCGGCACACTGGCTCACCGCTTGGGCAGCTCGGCCTCGTCCCGTGAGCTCCCTGCAGATGTGCTCACGAGGCCTGCTCTGCTCTGGGCTGTGCTGCATCTACGCAGCTGCCGCGGTACCCGCGAAGCTTCTGCTTTGGGCAGGGCTGCTCTCTGGAGCGGGGCTGCTCGGAGCCCTCAAGTTCCCCAGCAGAGCGGGACAGCAGGAGCAGCAACAGCACAACAAGGTCGCTGCCGTGTTGCAGCGCAACGAAAGCAATAATCATCCCTACGTTGGCAACGGCAGTGACGACCACAGGGCGGGCCAGAGCCCTGGAGCTCCTACCCATCAGATGGTCGGACGGTCTACTCTAAGAGACGAGAGTGGACGATCCTTTGCACGACAATGGCTCCTGGCAGCCCTTCCTTTTGCCATCGCTGCTGTTGTGGGCAGTGATTGGACAGGTGATTTTTGCCTGTGCTGGGATGAGTTGCTGATGACGAAATGGTGAATACTTGGTGTGCTTGCCGTCAGTCTGCCCTGGGTGCAGGAGCTGATCGAGACCGTCCAGGAGTGTGCAGGGGTTGGGGGAAGAGCAGCGGTAGCCGTGTGGCTGGTCACACATGCCATTGCTTGCGGCCTTGTCCTCTGTCGCTTCAAGGACGCCTTTCCCGCCAGCACTTCTGCAGGTTGGTCCTTGGCACTGCCTGCAGGTCTGCAGCTTCTTGACAATTTGCTCCTTTTGCGGGACCTCACTGCTCAGGGCACTTCATTGCCACCTTCTTCTGATTGTTGCTAGTTTGAGGAGATGGCATGTGATGGCACAGTACTGAAGCCTCCTGGGGCTTGCAGGGGAAAGCCTCCTGATCTGTGAGGGTTTCACACTGTACGCGTTAGATGCAGTATTTCGCACGTTTGCTAAGGTACTGCCACTCGGAGAGCCGTTATGCAAGTTGAGGTGATTTTGCCAAGGTACTGCTTGTGGCAATCTGCAGTGTGTGCTAAAACAGGTTCATCATCTCCGCATGAGGTCGTTCAGGTCCTCAAGTGCCAGTCTGTTGTGCACCTTCAGGACTAGATTAGAATAGCGGCAAAGGCTGACAATACCCTGCCATTTGCGAGTAGTAACAGGTGCTACCGGCTGGATCGCTGCCAAGGCACTGCTACAGGAGTTTGAGCGGGGCCGCCAGCGACATTGATGCCATTGTTCAGGTCAGAGAAAGCTTCTCTCAGGCCCAGCTAGAATCAGGTGGCATGCAGGGGCGGCTTGTCACCTCATTATAGCCACTGGAATGACTGCAGGGATTCGTACTCGGGGTTCTGCTCATCCCAGTCATCTCCAGTACCTTGGAAAGCTTGTTGAGACTATTGAAGTGCAAAGAGAAGATGTCGACAACAACCAAAGCAACTGGCAACATCTCACCCTGGTCCTTCTACACAGTAGCAGCATTCATTGTACTGGCACTTGTGCCTCTTTGGCTGAAGTATGTGGTTGGACTTCAGCAGCATCCGTTTACATGGTAAATTTACCAGCTCTGCTGAAGCTATTGGCATACTCCAAAACATGGCTTGGCACTTGAGTTTGGAGCTTAATGACTGGCTCTTGAGGAGTCGCGAGGACATGGATGGACACCATGTCATTCAGTCCATTCTCGTTTGCTAGGACGGTGGTCCACATTCTTGAGAGCGCCCAGGCACGGCTGGCGCTTTGCATTTACTGGCTTGTTGTAATGCTGGCCCCACTGAAACGACTTCGACAAATGGCCACCAAGCAGAATGTGGCGCATATTCTTGTCCGCAAGTACTATCATCTGATGGCTGTTGCCATGTTCGTGCCTGCACTTATTGTCCAAGTACGTTATTCTGGATGCCCTGTATGTACTTACTTGTGCAAGCAATCTATGCAGTCTATGAAGCACGCTGCAGCAGACCACCTGTGAGTCTTAACCCCTTGAGTACACTGCATCTCTCACAGGCTGGATTCTTGCGATACGCACTTGGTTTGGCACTTGTAGCCTTTCTTTTGCTGGAGATTATAAGAGTGAGTTGCAGACCCTGGCTCCTGGCAATTGAGGACACTTTCGATCTCTCGGGCTAGTGTCAAGAAGCTTCTTCACTGCTAATCAAAGGCTGAAGGGGGGGTGGGGGGGGGGGCCCGCTTCGCTTGCTTAAATGCCTATGTTCTTGTCCTGTCCAATGTCGACCATGCCAAGAAGCGCTGTCGCTTAACGTTGACTGGCAAAATGGTCGTGCTTGTGGTCTGTCGCTGTTCTGCAGGTACAAAGGGTACCCCCATTTGGTGATGCGTTGAACAGCTTCATGACAGCGTTTGTTGACAGCCGTGATTCTGGGAGTCTTATTATCAGGTATGTGCAAATTGTCTCGCAAATATACGCAAAATATGTTGCCACTATGCTCCTGTTCTGTGCCATTCCATAGGGGCCTAGGGGTGTTTTACGCTGCAGAGACAGAGTAGACTGCATGATTAATACCTCGGTTGACCAAATGTAAGCCCATCCTGTGGGGCTGTTGCTGCAGTCATTTTTCTTTGTTACTGGGATGTGCTCTGCCTGTCTGGTTGAGCGGGCCTTTGAGCGATCGGACTCTGCCAGCGTTTGCGGGCATCATCAGCATTGGCATTGGGGACACTTTTGTGCGTCATCGGTACCAAGTCAGGCTTAGCCACTATTAGCCAGCAAGTTGCTTGTCAGTGAGTCAGTGACTGCTCAATTGAGCACCATCTGAGAAGATTTTACAAATTCACACAGTCATCTTAAAGAATCGTGGTAAAGCACATTGACTTTTGCTGCTGGCATGTGGCAGGCGTCTGCTGTGGGTTATAAGTTTGGCCGTCTGCGCGTGAGCAGAGAGAACGGTAAGCAAGCCTCACATTGCATGCATTTGGTCTTCTGGTGGAAAATGTGAAATGTATGCGCCACCTTGTTAGTAATGAAATCCCTTCTGCGATCCTTGACATGAACAGGCAAGACATGGGAAGGTACAGGAGCTGGAATCGCATCCATGGTGGTTGCTTGCAGGCTTCTCTGCCTGCTTTTATCTGTGCCAACTGCTCAAGTCAGGGTAAAAACAGCACTCTTTGGTTATCTGCTTGTCCTCTAGTCCTGGCTTCATTGTAGGCGGCCTCCCATCAGGTGAATATCATATGCTGCATGTGTCTGTGCCTTATCATTAACACGACACTAATCAGCGTGAGTACTGTACTGGCATGGCAGTGGGAGTCGGTAGTTGGTGCTACGGTCGCAGCAGGTCTGTTAGAAGCTTACACCACTCAGTTGGACAACCTTTTTGTGCCCTTGATATACTACACAGCATTGACTCTCTGAGTATTGCTCCCTATTTGATTGTATTCTTTTTGGGCAAATTCGCCCAATGCCCCCAATAAGGCATGCATGTGATCACGAACAGAGGCTTCTAATACCATGGTATTTGGACATGGCTTAGTTTCAAGAACAGCATGAGGTTGCAGCTACAGCACACATTACGTGCATGGATTGTCAAGTTGTGATCGACCACTTCCAAGACAGAACAATCGTGTGACGCAAGAAAGTGTGCGAGTATGGCCCGCGAGCTTGCACGGGAGACAGAGGCTGGTGGGAGAGCTCACCGGTGTAGGATTTGGCCAGGAGTCGATGCAATGTGCTAGTTTGCCCTCTCAAAGTCACGGCCTGCCTATGAGCAGGCACGTGAGGTCCGAAGACTTGAAGTCCCTTGGTCGACATGGTCCTGGGTGCCAATAAGTGGGTCGATGGGTGGCATGCCAAAGCTCCGCATAAAGTGCTGCTCTGCTTTGACACCGGAGCACAAGATCGCTTCACATACACCGCCATCGAGCAGGCCGTGACTCTTCTGAAAGAAGTATGTTGGGACTATGGCGTGGTCTCTCTCGCCTCCACTTCCTCGGCATCCGGGGGCATTTGAGTGGCTGAACGCTCTTCTCATGGACAAAAGTCCCTTCAGCTCCCCAATGACTTCTTCCGGTTGAGTATCCACCACAGTCTCGGCCTCCCCCCCCCCTATGTTGGCGGGCTTTCAGCAGTGCGAGTGTATTCTGCTGATGAAATTCCATTGACCGCCCACATGCTTAGATGTATTGAGGAAGGTGAGCACAGTGCTTCCCAACATCTACTAAGAAGAAGCTATGTCAAGTTTAGTTCACGAGGCTGGGCACAATCTGGTGATGGAGGTGTCGGGCATCATACCCATCATTCAGAAACACGGAAACCGTACACGAGGCGTCTGGATTGTTGTCGCCACTTCCCGGAGCGGCAGGCCTCGCCACCTCCTCGACGTCGTTCTGAGTGACGCATTCTGATCGGGGGCATCACGCTGACTGTGCCTGGCTGGGCGACATATCATGCTGGAAATGGAGCAGCGGCACTACAAGAAAGGCGCGCGGTGCGCATGAAATGAGTGGGCGGCCAAATTTGAAGCCTTACAAAGTACTGGTAGCTGGGCAATAAGCTGGCTAAGGGGGTCTTCAGTACCCACGAGTGAGCACATATACATCTGACAAGCTAGTGAGGAGCCAGAGCACCACCACGCAAGCCATGAGCTTGGCCTGATGCGCGCCCAGCACGCTTGTGGATCGCGAGTGCCTGGGAGCGCTGCAGACTCGACGAAAGCGGCACTCTATCGCAAGGACCATCCCCAAGGGGACCACTTTGATTTGTGTGCCATATTAATGGCCATGCTCCCCCAACCCCACCAGATCTTGGACGATTGCAAGGCACGCGGTTAGAAAGGCTGCTAGCTGAAAATCGCGCAAATATGCGGATCACCCTGCCTGTGGGGAATTTGTCGTCGCGCTGCTTATGGATGTGCACGGGGCGTTTGCGCTTGGCAGTCGGTAGCTGGACTGGCGTAGATTTGTAGCTGCGACAGCAAGCAGATCCGTTCCTTTTGGTCTGGCCTTCCACACCCATCTCCGCGTAGGAAGAGCGACGTCTTCTACCTTTCATTTGGGCAGGCCTTCCACAGACAATGGCCGCTTGAGGCTCATCCAAAGGGGTCGAGGGCTGTGAGAAACCAGCCCGAAGCCCGAAGCCCGAAGCCAGCCCAAGGGGCGAAGGGGCCAAAAGCACTAACATACAGATAAGCCAAGTACCACGAAGGATGGTCACTTTGAAGGAGCTTCATTTCTTTCATTGGCGTGGGACGAGCTCCTCTCACAGCCATCACCCCGTTTGGAAGGGCTACTTCTTCAAGGGAGCATGTCACTTGCAACCACTTGCCTTTCTAAGTGCTTCGCCAATTCATGTTGAGGATTCCCCGTTAACCTTGTGTCCCTTCTGTTGGGGTAGCCCTTCCTACACCAGCTGTGGAAGTTTCGGTCCATACTCTAAAGCCTAGCTGCAACTGCGACTGCAACTGCACGCCTCACAGCGTATGCCTCACTCTCCTCACCTTCTCCAGCTCTTAGGGCAGTTGCCTTAGTTGCTTACAAGTTCCAAAGCAAAATCATTGATTGATTCATGTGTACACTTGAATGTGCGCACTGCCAGAGGAGTGAGCTTGGTCTTAGACATTCTGGAGCAAGCCAGGGAACAAGGATGACATTGTGCACGCAGATGACCTCGAGGCTGCTTCAAACGAGCTAGCCTATGTCACGTACATGCGAAGCACCACATGTGTCACATGAAAACCAAGAAGTGTAGCACGCGGAGTAATACGAGGTGGAAAAGAAACCTGCGAAATTGTGAAGATTTGTTGCAAAACTTCTCAGCCCTGGGGCTGGAAGTTCTCTGCCCCCGACAAAATACGGATGCTCTCGATGGTGTCCCCCTCGTGGATCTCATCTAGCAGTCTCTGCAGGCAGGATCCAGGGCAAGGAGAGAGGACTGCAACTTCTGAGCAATCTGCGACATGCACTGATGACTTTAAAGGGCAGAACGACCTGAAGCAAATCAGGCAGCAGGCCCAGCCGGTGTTTAAGGGCTGGAAGAGACCTGGCCCTTAATAGCATAGCCGAAGACACTGTAGTTCCCATCATATAGGTTCAAGCCCGCTGGAGTGGAGGCCGGGTCAAATCTGGTAGTGATTCAGAGGTTCCTCAGTGTAAGGAGGACGGGTGATGCCAAGGCAAGCAGGCTTTTGCAACGTACTCCAAGGTCAGGAGAAGTACAGAAGTGGCCACTGCAGCTGTAGAAGGTTGCAATTATTGGGCAAAATAGTGCCCACTTCAGAAAGAAGAATTGAGATGACGCTCCATTTGGTTCATCGCTGGGGCGCCCCATGGCCAAGGTCCCATAACTGGAAGACCAACCAATCACATTTTAGCTCAGCCCAGGATCCAGAGTAGGCGGATAACCAGAAGAGATGAATCTCACGTGCAACTGCTAGCAGGGGTAGGCACATTGCTCGACTGCCTCTAGAAGTTGAACGTGGTGAATGCTCTCTGGGCAGCTGATTTGCCAGCGACCTTACGCGCTAAATGGGAGCACAGGCTTGGAGCGGAAGAGGCCAGCTTCTTCCAATGTCTCACCATAGACTGGAGTTGGCTCCTCAGCAATCTGCCTCACTCAGATGATAGAGTTACTGGGTGATATACGATGTACACAGACAGTGTGTCAAACAACAATGCAGCACCTATTGACCATTTCAATTACATTGCTGGTTTTGGCTAATCCATGCAGACCTTGATTTCAAGAGGGATGGTGCGCTCCGTCCCACTGGCATCCACATAACCCTGAGCATCGCCTGCGGGATCTCCTGCCTGATTTGAAATTCATGTGAGTGGGAGTGATACCTGTCAGCTATGGCTTCAATCTGCCAATTCAGATTGAAGCCATTGGAGAACGCTGCATTGGAGAAAGCTAGCTGGAATTGAGCACAACACTGCAGGAGAGTGTGGTGGTGCTGTTGGAAGGAGTCTACTGCTGACCCAGACTGAGACATGCTTTGGACACATCCAGTGTGACCTGAAGGAAGAGACCGTCTGCATCATCGGAATCGAAGGGAATGCCGTCATAGAAACCCCGCTGCCATGGTTGCATGCAACAATGGTCAGAGAAATTGGCAGGGAGCTGACAAGAGTGTGTTTGCTTGTAGGAGAGAGCTACTATTTGAGTTGAAGAGACCGGCACGAGGCACAAGATTGTTACATGGCAGCGATGGAGCACACTGAGAAGGTAATAATAAAGTGCAAGACTGAGCTCACATTGACAAGGTCAACAAAATTCCCGGCAGTGATTGGCGCGTTGAAACCATCGAGCTCCAAAAGCAAGCTTCCCTTCTGCACTTTGCGAGAAGGCCCGCACTTCATCAAAGTCACAGCTGAGCAACTGCACTTAAGCTGAGGCATACACCAAGCTGGCTCTGTTCTCAGCAAGTCGGGTTGCCTTTATGCAAGCGCAGGCGACAGCAAGCAACCACAAGCCAGGTGCAGCACATATAGCAAGCCAGCAGGAAGGAATTGCAACCTTCATATCGCCCCCGTCAGTCTTGTACTTGACATTCATCTCCAGCACTGCCCTACCCTGCACCAGTCCCTCACAAATTGTTGTTCGTGGCCACACTGTGGCTCGACAGACCACAGAGAGGTGTCCAAATTACAGAAGTATGCACAACAAATGCACAGCAAGAAGGTGTAGGTCGGCACCATTAGTCTTGCCAAGCTGGAGTACTCCTGGGGGATGTTGTAGGGGAACTTGCGAACAGTTGCACTGTCAAGGCAGGATAAGAAGAATGACTGTGCGGGAGAAGTCGATCCAAGTACCCAATCCCAAATCTCCAGGCATACAAGCAGGCCGCTCCAAGACAGATGCTGGAAAGGGGGCAGCTACCTCCCGAGAGCGTCAAGGGCGAGAAGAGCATCCTGCTGAGCTTCGATTGCGACCAAGCTGTCCTGCCTGCACCAGAACAGCAGCCACAATCCTGGCCCGACATCAAGCTCTGAGCAGACTGAGCAGGCCACAGGCAGGGCAGTAAAGCAGGGGCAATGCAGGGGTCCCAAATTGCAGCCAGCATCTGGCAGACTGACTGCACTGGCCTGATGCATCAAGAGGAGGAGGTGACAGCTCTCACGACTGGGCCGCAGACGCTAGGCGGCCGAGCGCCTCCTTGAGCTCCCCGGCCGCCGAAGCTGCCGCAGCCTTCTTGGGAGAGGCAGCAGTGTTGAGGAGCTCACGAAAGGCTGAGCCCTGCACCACCCCAGTGGCCTTGCTCGTGCTCACCTGCACAACCTGAGGTGCTACAGCAGACATGCAGCCTGCAGTTGGCCTGAGAGTCGTCAGCGCGCCAGCGAGCACAGAAGCAGTGGGAGGACACACAGAAGCAAGGCAGGTGTGACGGCGGAGCAGCTCGCCTGCCATGGCCGGATGCCCTTGGTGCCCTTCTTGTCGCCAGCTGACCGGATGTTCCCGGAGCTCTCGGTGGTGATCTCCCGGAGCGCAGCTTCCACAGCAGCTATGGGGCTGCTCCTCTCCGGTAACGCGTCCAGCAGGAGGACCTGCCCGAGGCCTTGGCCGCTGGCTTAGGCTGCAGCGAGACCCCCAGTTGGCCATTCCACGGCGGACACAATGCTGGTAAGGCTCAGTTGCACTGCATTGCCAGAACACTGGCAATGCACTGCGAGAAAGTGCACGTCACTGCAGGCAGGAGCGGCGCCGCACCTGGGCGTTGAGCACAGGAGGTGCTTGGGGCAGGGCGGCCGCTTCCTGCGCCCCCACGCCAGAGAACGACAGCGCCCCCGCCAAAGCGGCCGTCGCAGCAGCTCGGAGCAGCAGACCATCCCAACGCCTGGCTGAGCCGCTGGGGTCGTCCGCAGGGGCTCCTGCTGGCAACAGGTGCGTCTGCGACGAACTCCGACAAGCCAAGGCCCTCCTCGTCGCCGCACCTTGTGCTGCGGTGCACGCTCGTCTGGCGAGCAACTTGCTTGTCCGGTGCACGACCAAGCGTCGTGGACCAGCCTTCCTGTCAAAGTGCTCAGGAGCTGCCTGCAGCTGGCGGAGGCCCACATTGCAGCTTGAGGCCATTGTGGTCGCTGAGGTGCCGACGTGAGCTCGCAGCCTCGGTGGTGGCTGAGGTTTGTACTGACTAGGTACCCGTATCTGTAGCTTGCCTGCAGTTGCAGGACGCTGGGCCCAGTGCTCAGAGCTCCTGATCCACCACAACGCAACCTGGGCAGCACTTGTGCCTGTTGCAGGCTCAGGTCCAGCCACTCCTGTTTGTACTCATTATTGCACCTCTATTAGCGGCCTGCAGGTGCTTTCTTCGATCTGACGTGCTTACAGGCTTCATCCAGAGCCCCAAGCCTACTGCTCGCACACCATCATTCCACTGACCGTTTCTGCTGATGTACTCCTCAGGCTCAAACGAGCCACAATTCGCTAGCTGGCAGGCTGGCAGGCTGCCGTACAGTGTGAATGTTTGACCGCAAGCTCAGCACGTTCTGCATGTAACCTCCACTTGACGTACCGCACTCTCGCAAGAGGTTATCTGCAGCCCCGGGCCAAGCAGTTGCTTGCAGACTATAATTGGCTGTCATCTGATCACTTACTGCTCAAGGTCGGACGAATATATATAGGCTACTGGCAGGCTGCCAACCAGTGTGGAAGTGATGAGCACAAGAGCAGAACATTCTGTATTTGCTATCTACTAGACATGCCGCGCCTTTGCAAGAATCAAGAGGCCTGCTGAATTGCAGGAGGCCTCAAGTGGCACGACACGTGCATCCCTCTTCACAGGGATGCACTTCCAGCATCAGCGTCCCTCATCAGGTATGAGGAGGAAGGTAACGGCATAATCGCCAAACAGAAGAGGGCTACCTCCTCACTCTCCTGCCACCACGCACAGGGTGCAGTGCTCAGTCAGAGCATTGCTTTCACTCCAGATGAGTTCACTTGGTCAGGCAGTACCATGTACAGCAGGGCAGACAAGTTTCTTTGCAGGTTTCTTGCAGCTTCATGATGGTCACAACAAGCTTGACACTACCTGCGAGGTGGAGGGTGGTCATCCTTGGGCCAGAGAAACCACAGTCCCACCAGGACTGCCACTCCACCAAGAAGCTGCAAGAAACAGAGAAGAAGATTGGCATCAGCCCCTTGATTGGCTGATTGCATAGACCAGTTGGCGGGCTGGATTGACAAAAGTATGAACAAGTGCCGCTAGACCACCCACACAGTGCAGTGGCTTGACCTGAATGACTTTCCCACCGCCACCACCGGTGCGCTCCTTCTTGCCCTCCTCCTCCTCCTCCTCCTCAGGAATGGTGGAGTCAGCAACCACCACGGCCTTGTCCACCACCTGGATGGCACCGCCTGATAACTGCCTGACCACTTCTTTGACTCGTCCTGGCTCCAGCCCCCTCTCTGCTGGTTCGTCAGTGCTCACACTCTCCGGCGGCTGCACAGGCATGGAGGCAGAGAAGCTGACTCCTAGCTTGTCCACTATGCCCGTGCAATATGCAGCCTCGACAGGAACTCCTATGAGTCAATGAGTGGCATGAGCGAAAAATCTGTGTCTGATCATCCTCGAACAGGTGCCCGCTCCCCAAAGCAGGCACGAGCACGTGGATGACGACGGCAGAACAGCATCCTGTGCCCACCTCAAGTTTGGCTGCAGGTCCAGTGTCTGTTTGCACAGGCTGTGCCTTTGCAGCAGCCTCCACGGACTTTCTCCTCTCCTCCTCTGCAGCACGAAAGGTCCTCGGTGTCTCGGCTTTTCTCCCGGGCGGAGAGTACATGCTCTCCTCAGCAGCTGCAACATTCTGCACAAGCACTCTCTCGCAGCTCCATTTTGGTGGACTGCAAACATCATGCCATCTCTACATAGCAGTCGGACTGGCTGAGCCTTGATGACATTGCTTCCACTTGATATCAAGTAAGGCTGGGAATTTTTGGCACACTCCATTGTGGTCCCAGCTACTTCACCTTCTCAACATCTGTGGCAAGACAAGAATGTGCCAATGGCAGCCGCCACAGTCTACCAAAGAGTCAGGAAAGGACCCCAAAAGTCTAAGTTTTCTTCTACCCGGGCCTGAGCTATACCACTTCACCTCTCGGACGAGCTGCTCATATGCTTGTGCTCGTGACTTGACAGAGTCTTTCTTCTCCAACTTGGGCGTGCTCCCGCCCGAGTCTGCGGCAGGGGCGTCAGACCCCTCCATCTTCGGGGACGGGGTCTCAATCTCCGAGGCCGGCTTGTTGAGGAAGCCCGCAACCAGGCCGGATGGCACTGACGTGGGAGCTGCTTTTGCAGCATCGCCGTGCTCATTGGCCACAGGCCCGGAGACCCGCTCAGCAGCCTCAGCTTTCTCCTTCTGGGATCTCTGGCGCTGTCACGACTTGAGAACTAGCTGTCAGCGGCAGCATATACGGAGTGGGAGTTCCTCACATGAACATCTCCCGTGCATGTCTCAAAATTCAGCCAAACTGCGGTATACAGATTCTGAAGAATCTGCACGGCCTGGGATCTCAAAGTCGGAGTCGTTCAAGGCATGCTTGTGGAAGTCAGCATGTATGCTGGACAAGGGTTTCTCCTTTCTGATGCAGGCACCGCTGCAGAGCTCAAACGCTAGCTTGCTGGCTTGTCCTAATAGACGCACAAGTGCAAGCATTCACTCGTGGCCAGGCTGAGTACCATCAGCTGGATCTTCTCGCGCTCGTCTTGGCTAAGGATGAAGCTCAGCTTCAAATGCAGCCTTCCTCCGCCGTCGAGCTCAAAGAAGTCATCCACAATTCCCTTCTGCATAATGGTGGGCGTCGTGATGCCTGTACGGGTATGGCGAGCAACGTCTCTGTCAGGGGAGCAATGGGACAAGCAGCCACTGTTGCAGGCCGAAGTAGATACATGTGCCTGCCAAGCAGCCACATTTTTGGCCGTGGCGATGGCCACTCACTAGCAGTCGAGACTTTTGCCCCATTGTTGCCGCTGTCAATCAACGTCACGACCAGCGGCTCTTGCAGGTTGGGAACAGGGCTGCAAGGTCCAGGTTCAGGGGGGTGGCTGGTCAGCTCGTCGCCTGCAAGCCACGCGAGTGCATGGACACAGAGCTTCTGGCACTGCAGCTGGTGGTGGCGACTTGTGGTTCCCATTCTCGGCGAGCACAAGGAAGAACCTCACAAGTCATAGTCGAAGTTCCAGGGCTGCGTGTAGCTGCCATTCGTGGACTGCGGCGCTGTCTTCTGCTCCTCTTGACCCAGAGCCACTGCAACACAGGCACCGGCAGCCTGTCACCAGCCACTTTCATGAAGCTGCGACCTGGTCGGAAAGAGGCGTCGCATCGTCAGCCAGGTGCTAGCTCGAGCTCTCGGCCGGGTCCGCCGCCTCCGAAGCTCGCTGTGCAGGCTTCAGCAGCAGCGGCTCTTAGATACCTGCTCCGTCCAGCTGCTGTGAGAGCGGATGGCTAGGAGCTGCGAGAGCTCCATTCCTGCTGCTCCCTGGCTGCTACCAGCGGCTGCGACGGAGGCCCGCCCTCCGGGGCTCGCGGGTCTACAGCCTGCAGGCGAGGCAGAGTGATCCTGGTGGAGAGCGGCACACGAGCGACACAAGTGCGGCCGGGCGTGAGGGTACCTTTGACGGCGTACTCCTTGCCTGCAGCACCGGGGGCAGGAGGAGCTCGAGTCAGGCGCAGAAAGGGCCCAATGTGGGAGGGTCGCGACGGCTGCCAGCCCCGTCTGCACTGTGGGCAGAGCGGGCAGGCAGAGACGGTGGCGGGCCCTCGGCGGCAGGCAGAGCAAGAGCAGGCCCGCGAGCGGCGCCGCCGGCGGGGAGGCGGAGAGAGCGGGGGGGGCGGCAGGCAGCTCACCGTCTCGCTGCGGCAGGTCGACGGCCTCCAGCACTGCAGCGCGGCGAGAGGAACAAGGGAGGGGCAGTTAGGGGAAGACGGGCGGAGCGCCGCGGCGGCGGGCGGGGAGAGCGGGGGGG
>WELB01000414.1:24391-42266 GCA_009602725.1 Spirogloea muscicola
GGCCGGCCCCGCCACGCCCCCCCCCCCTTATCCTTGCTTTCTCGTGAGCACCGAAAAGCTTGCGCCCCTCCAAGCTGTCGTCTCGTGTGCAGCTGCCTGGTTGTCGTTCTCGGCACCCTCTGGCTCTTTGGACCTTGCCCATCCGTTTCGGGCTGGCCTTTCCCAGCCCCTACTCTCTACGGCCGCGCACTTTCCCAGCCAAGGTCTTTGCTTGACGTATCCCCATCCTATGCACCGCTGTGTCGCCTGAACCACTGTTCTTGCACGGCTGTGTGGCATCAGCGGCCTTTCGGCCATTCTGACCTTGTCCACTTCTCCTGGGCTGGCTTTCCACAGCCCCTCGGCCCCTCTGGATGAGCTCACCTTTCACCACCTCTGGCTTGCTGCGCCCGGCTATCTTCAAGGGGACTGCTTTCCAGCGGCTTTTCTTTCTGACGCCGGCGCTCGTTGCCCTCTCGCAGCGGGCCCTTCACGCACCCCCGGCATCCTCTCGCTTCCGGATCCTCACCAGCAGTCCGTAGTGGTCGCTGGGCAGCACTGGCAGCTGCACCAGTGCCCGCACTCTCTTCACGGTCCTCTCCTTCTCAAAGACTGCGCCCTCGATCGCCTCCTGCCCCACCGTCTCGATCGTCTCCAGCTCATAGTCCGCCAAGCGACAGAACACACGGTCCAACCTCTTGCGCAGTCGGCCCGTAAGCATCGGGTTGGTCTTGGAGTCGTATGTGTGCCCCGCCTGGCAGCGATGTGAGCAACACCAGCCACTGATTAGCGGAGGGCATGCGCTTGCCACACTCAGTCCACACAATACATCAGGGTCACGCTCAGTAGCTTCGGCTTACGTGACAGCAAGCTTGGCTTTGCCAGCCCTCATATTGCTTGCTTGGCGACCACGTCTCACCTCGCCGGGCCGGAGCTTGCACCACGCGTCAAGCCAACCAGGAGGCAAGGGCGGGGGTCCATCTAAATCATCGCTCCAATTCATGTCGCCGCAGAAGACCATGTTCCTTGCGTCACCAAGCAGACGGAATGCCTCCTTTGCCTGGGCAACCCTTTCAGCGCTGAACATTTGGTTCCACAAAGGTGGTGCGGGACAAGGGCTCTCCAGATGCGTAGTCGCGACCACTAGGTCCGTCTTGGGTACCGTGGCGATGCATAATTCCCGGCTCATGCAGGTGGTGGAGTAAGGATGCCGTTGAAATTGAATGTCAGGAATGCGACTCAGCTGCAAACGGCCAACTTCAGATCCGGATCAGCATGATATTACCCAATCTGCAAGGTGCAACGGAGTGGCGTCACGCTGACTTAGTGCAAGGAAGGGGGAGGATGGGCAGGACATGTGGTCCAGAAGCTGGACCCGATGATACTGCAGGCTCTTGCAGACTGCACATAGTCAGCGAAAGTTGGAAGCTCGGGAGCTGCCAGAGGAAAAGCAACCTGCATCGTGTAGTAGTCTCGGTCGGCAGCGGCGGGAGTCAGGGAGCATCGATAAAGGCTCCACCACCCAGACTGGCAGAAAATGCGATAGATGTTGGGGGTCACTTCCTGAGAACACGTCAAGATGCCCCCTTAGCTCCTCAGGAGTGAGTCACTCGCTAGTGGTGGCTCGCCACCGGGCGCAACGGTGCAAACAGCAAGTGCAAATGCTAGCTCAGGCACTCCCACCACCCAGGTGGCAACATGTGCTCGGGGGTTACCATTGGGAAGTTCGTCAAGCTCTGTCTCAGAGGTGGCTGAAGAGCAGGTGGTGCTCAGGACCTGTAAGCAGACCACTTGGGGTCGATGTTGCAGGATGATGTTGCCAATGCCCTGCATTCTGCTCTTAAGAGCAACGTCTTCTCGGAACCACACGTTGTATGTGAGGATGCTGATGGAAGCACCGTCACCTGCGTAGCCTGCTCCGATGGTGCCAGCAGATGCACTGCAGACTGCCAACATAGCAATGTTTCTCACGCTAGGACGAAGACCGACTGCAAACTACATCATAGTGATACACATTATATTGATATGATATGATATGATTCACTAGCAAGAGCCCCACCGCACAGCTGGCAGCACTGCGGGCTGGCGTCGGAGCTGGTCATTTTGGAGGCACCTGAGGCAGCTGCGCCAGGGAGGGCTGCCAGCCTTGCCATGCGTTGGGCGTGTAAGCTGGCCAGCAGGGACTGCGCTGCTGGGGGAGAGCCTGACGTCTGCCTGCCGTCGGCGGCCTCGGTCACCCGGGCCACCGGCACAGTTTTGAGCCGGGTTGAGCGGTCGCCCTCTGCCGAGGTGTTCAGGCGCGCAGCTGGCGGCTCTGTGTCGGAGCCCTCCAGTGGCCTCTTCTCCCGACCGGCTGGTCGCCTGCCTGGCCGCGCGCTCGCGGCTGCGGCGCCGCCTGCCGCCAAGCGGTCAGCGCCAGCCCCTGCGAGCGTTTCGGCGTGAAACGCGCCGTCCGAGTCGCAAGCCTGCGTGCCGCCGCCGCCGGGCAGGCCAGACCGGGCGGCACCGCACAGGGCGCAGCGCGGGTCGGCGGCGCGGTTGAGGAGGGTGCAGGCGGGGCAGGGCCAGGAGGGCGCGCCGGAGGGGGCATGGAGGCGGGCGGCGGCGGGGGCCGGCGGGAGTGGCAGAGCGCCGGTGTGGAGGGCGGCGCCGGGGGCGCGGGGGGTCAGGGTGGAGCTCGCGTCGGCGGCGCAGGGCTGCCAAGGGGAGTGGCGTGAGGTGCGGCGGGACAGCGGCGGCCCGCCCTCGGCCCTTGACGAGGCACGGCGGCGGAAGGAAGGGCGGGGCCCGGGGGGGGGAGGAGAAGCTGCAGCTTTTCGAACGGGTGCTAACGGCTGTGGAAGGAAGTGAGCTCTTCCGAAGGAAGAGTCCGAGGGCAGTCGGCAAAATGGAGAAGAAAGATAGAAGTGGCTCTCCCAATGGAGGCAAGGGCTGTGAGAAGCCAGCCCGAAAAGAATTGACAAGGTTCGAAGGGGCCAAACTACGAGCTAAGCAGCGACTGCGGGTCCTGAAGAGGCTATGGCAGAACGGGAGAAGAAAGTGCTCGCCCAGAGAGAAGAGGAGCTGGCAAAGAGTGGACAATGTCCAAAGCCAGAAGAACAAGGACTACACTACAAACCACAAGACGATGCAGAGGGAAGCTCAAGACCCGCGAGTGAGTAACATCAAGTCCGAGTAGCTCGCTGCAGGGAAAGAGGCACTGCGCCGAGAGCCAGAGGCAGCAGCCATAGCACGGCCTGCTCGCGTGTGGACGGCGTAGGCTAAAATGAACAAAAAGCGCTCAAACACACAGGTAAGCAAGCTCCATGGGGGATGATCACGTGGAATCCTCAAGTCAGCAGCCACAAGTCAGAAAGACTAGCCGCCGGAAACCAGACCCCTTGATGAAAGCCAGAGGCTGCAGAAAGAAAGAGAAAGCACGGCCAGCACGCAGATGCAAGGCGTGGGCCATGGACCGTTGGATGATTATGGACAGGCGCATGCGACACTCCTGCGCGAAGCAGCCAGTGGCGTTGAAGTCGGCCTGCTCGCCCTGCCTGCGGGACACAGCTCGTCGCGCAAGCTGGGCCAACAGGTCTAGCCACCGAGACCCAAAACCCCAATGCACACGACGGGCCAGTGTGACGAACTCGTCCCTCTCCCAATTGGTCGCGTACTTAGGCTCTTTGCCACGAGCCGCGTTTGCTGCTGCATGCCAAGCCTGTGCATGGCCTAGATTGGCAAGTTCCTCGAGGAAATTGTGGAACCGAGCACCTGCACAGCCAACGACATCGACTGCAGCTGGCAGGAGCTGATCGCAGTGGGAGTAGTCGACGTAGTACTGCAGCTTTCGTATTTCTGCACTGCCCACTGCGTGGTCAAAGGGGGCGAGGGCTGCAAAAAGCCAGCCCGGAAAAGTTCGACAAGGTCCAAGGGCCGAAATGCGCTAAGTTCCACACAGCTATGTAAGTGGCTGTGTCGAGTGCGAGCTTAGTAACGCCGAATCAGCAGCCGCAGTGGGATTTAGATACAGCTTGAAAAGAGTCACCCCCGACATCACTTACAAGTAGCAGCCAAAGTAGCCCGCAAAGCCAGAAGCTTTTCCACGTCGAAAACCAGAAGCAGCAGAGAGAAGGGGCAAGGTGTGCAGTGCGCATGGATGCATGGGAGTCAAGCCAAATCGAGTCGACACTGTGTTCTTTGCACTAGCAGAAGCTAGTGCAATTGCACTAGCAGAAGCTAATGCAAAGAAAGGGGCACACAAATAATAGCCTTATGCCAAGGGGGACTGAGGTAGCAGCGCTCTTAGCCGGCTGAAGGGGGAGTGAGGGAGCGCAAGTCCAGTCGACTGACTTGGCGGGAGCACTGCCACGCAAGCCCGTGGCCTAAAACATAATAAAACAAATAACAAATATAAAAGTCATGAAGTCCTTCCTGACTAGGGGTTACTGAGCAGGCACCCTTGGTTTTCTCTACGCTTTCCAGCGCCTGTGGACCCTTGTTCGTGCTTTCGTGGGCTGGCCTTCCACAGCCCTCGCCCCCTTCCTTCCTGAAGATAGCTTGGAAGAGCTTCCTTCCGTGTCTTGAAAGAGCTGCCTCTTCTTCCAAAATGGGGCAATGGCTGTGAGAAGGAAGACTCTTCCAGTAGAAGAAAGAAACAGCGCTTCCAAATGGACTGGTTGCTGTGAGAGGCCAGCCCAAACGAATGGACAAGGTCGGAAAAGAAGAAAGTGCTCGCCCATAGAGAAGAGGGGCTGGCAAAGCCAGCCCTAGAAAGAATGGACAATGTCCGGTTGGCGCAAAGAGCAAGTAGAGGGCGATGGCTGTGAGAAGCGAAAGGAGAAGCAGCTTCTCCTTTCGCTCTTCCCAAGAGGAGGGCGAGGGCTATGAACAGCCACCGCGTGGAGATGCAGGGCGTGAGCCGGAGCACTGCAGGAATGGAGTGTGTACTACTGATGGAGGGCCTGTGCGGCCAAGTGCGAAGGCACGCACATCGACAGGTGTACATCACCTGCTGCTAAGCTGACCCGCTCAGTAACCACGAGTCAGCACATAGAGGTCGCTAATTGATGCCCGAATACCGGACGGCAAGCGACAAGCTCTTGTGCCACCAGCTAAGGCTCGACCAGCTTTCGGATGCAACGCGTGAGCGTGAAGGGAAAAAGCGGAGAGTTCGCATGCGGCGCATCCGTGGTGTGCCGTCTCACAGGCCCCCGCCCCCAGTGGAAGTCGTTCATCGTTTGGGAGTGCTCACGTTCTGGTGGAGCAACGAGGAGGCCGCCGCGAGGCGCGAGGGCGGCAGAGAGCGAGGGCGCCGCGGGGCGGGGGCCGCGGGCGACCCCGGGCGCCGCCATGGAGTGGCTTCCCCGCGCGCACCTGGCGCTGNTTGCCCCGCCGAGCAGAGTTCGATGTGCTCACGGGATGCAAGCTGTCGACGATCGACATGGGAGGCGTGATTGTCCAGGTCGCCTACTCGCCGGCAGGCGGTCACGTCCTGGTGGCCATCCTGGACGTGAGCTCCTCCCCACCCCCCCAGCCCCCTGCCAGATGCTCAGCCCGCTCTGCACGCACATCCTGGCAGCTGCCGGGGCTGGCCTGGGGCTTGGGAGCTCAACCCGGCAGCTCCGAGCTGCCAGGAGAGGCCGTGCAGTTGTGGGCGGGGCCTGACGGCAGCTGAGGTGGCTCTGCGCCGACGCCGCAGGACTGGACGATCCGGGCGTGGGACGTGGACGCGGAGCTGGTCAGCCTGCTCTACGCCCCTGCGGACAAGAGGACCGAGAAGCTGGCCGTCGGCTCCCTGGAAGTGCACATTGCTCTTACCCCGCTCCGACCGCTCCTCTTCTTTGGCGCGTACAGACGCACTAGCGTCAGTGGTGAGATGACCGTGGCAAGGCGCAAGCTGACTGCATCACTGTGGACACCGTTGCGCACCTTGGTGGCACACCTCTTGTGCTGCAACTGACCCCGTCAGTCCACCTTGTGGGAGCTGCAGTGGTTGGGATCGGCGATGGCGTACGCCCCTCAATGAGAATAAAGACGGACATCAAGAAGCCTGTCACGGGGCTGGCGTGCCACCCTCGCCAGCCCATCCTTGTGAGCTCACACACAGCTGCAGCAAGCAACTATGACTAGGCATTTGCTTTGACTTTACATTAAGTCCAGCGCAAGCAAATTGCTCGACCCTGAGTCCAAGCAGCTTTTCTGAGGGTTTAGACTCGCCCCTTCTGCTAATTGTACTGTGCTTGCAGTATGTTGCCTATGCTGAGGGCGTCATTCGGGCATACAACATTCTTTCGTTTGCAGTACTATACACACTAGCTGGTAAGACTGTCCATGCGGCTTCGGCAACTGCACTGGAAAGTGTCTGCACTGAGCCAGCTTGTTGAGCAAGAGCTCAGCTGTTGGCTTCTAGGATCAATAGTAATCCGTTGCTGAAGCCCGCTGCTTTGATGATCAGGGCTCCTTCATGGCCACCTGACCATTCCCTGATGTTCACCGCGTGTGGTCTCTTTCTTTCCTGCTCGTGCCCGGTGAACAGCAGAACCGAGTGTTAAGCTTCTTGGAGCTGGTGCGATTGCTTTCCATGCCACGTTGGATCACATCTTTGTGGGTGATCGTGGCGGTGCCATCTTGGCTTGGGATGTGTCCATCCAATCACGGCCCAACCTGGTCGGCTTGTGAGTTGTGCTGATTGACCTCTGCTGCCTCTGCTAAGCATCTACGTACGCTTGTGTGGTCACCTGTACACTGCTCGCCTTCTTTGAATCTCAAGAGGTTCAGCATCTTGCTCTTTGTACCCAGGTCCCAGGTCTAGGGCAGTGCCTCCTGATGGAGTTTTGTGTGGAGAGCATGAGAGAGCATGAAAGCATGGTCAGTAGCAGAAGCGAGCTGGATCATAGCACACGGTTGCACGGAGAAACTTGATCTGACCATCTGTCTGTAAGGTGATGTCAGGACCATGGCAAGCACCACTCCGCTGGTCCACGTGGCGTGGCATTCTTCGCTGCAGCTGTTACTCTCACTTACACGGGACGGAGCAGTGAAGGCTTGGCGAGTCCGGATTTTCCAGAATCCTAATCACCCTGTGCAACGGTCCAACTTTCTCGAGCCCGCAGGTCCGCTGCGGATTAGCACAGCACCATCGAGGATGTTTAAGTTATCTGCCATTCATTTCTTGCTAGCTGACCTCTGCCTTCTGCTTACAGACATGCTGTTTAATTTGCAAAAGAGGGTTTGCCAGGCAGACGCTCTGGCTGTGTGGGTTGATTTAGAGTATTTACTTGGACCACAATTCTGCAGGAGTAGGCGCGCTAGACATCAGCTATGTGTACGCACGCGGTGGCAGACAACTCCCGCACCCTGTACCTGTGCTACGTGGCCTGTTTGTTCACCCCAGACTGAATGCCCTCACTGTGCTACTGGCAGTAAGCAACCTTCATCCAACTATTCGCCGCTTGCTGGGGGAAAGTGCTGTGTGTTAGCTCTCTGTAAGCGGATGCTTGCAAATCCCATGCAAGATGCTGCTTACATTGACAAGCTTTCAGCTGAACAAGGTCAAGCTTCTTTGGCACAGAAAGACACGGAGGAAGATCAGGAGGTGAAGAAGAAGCTCATTGATATGAGCTATGAGTCCAGGAAGCATCTCTTGGCTGTTCTTCAAAGTGCCAGAGGGTCTCCAGGTTCTTTGCATCCGCTCCTCATTCTGAGCAGCAATATTGCATCTTCTCTTGCTGATTCTGATGATGTGGTCTTGCTTGCCATCCTTTATATATTCTGCATTGTCCAGCACACTGAGGTTCTGACTGCATGATCAGATGGCGTGATGAGAGAGAAGTTAGCTGCCCTTGGAGCTGCTGGCTTGTCAGAGCAAAACCTACAGCAGCAGCTCATACTGTCACGTGGTCAGTCCAAGTGAGCATTCGAGCAGATAACATGTCTTGGTCGAGCTTGTGTGTGGCTGCCCATGTATGGCAATGAATAGTGATAAGAGACTGATTGCAACTTCTCACTTTGCTCTGGCACTCAGAATCATGCAGCCAACTTTGGTCGATCTCGCCCGCAAAGTGGGACTCCATGGGGTGCGTCTGTTGCTCACCAACCATTGAGCTTAGAGCTGCGATGTTGGGACTACGAGATTAATCACCTCCTTGTCACTGTTGCTGACAAGATCAGTGCCGAAGCGTGCAGGCTATGAGAGACACAGCTTCTGAGGCAGGGCCACTTCACGGGCTTCCGCTCTTAAGCATTGCAGATGTCAGTTTTCCCCTTCGAGATGCCCCGGTCTGTCAGGTGATTAGCATCTCACTCTGTTGCTGGTAACGCCTCTGACCACAGATTCTTCACGAGGGACAGGACAAGCAGATTACCAACGACCAGCAAAGTGAAATGGAGCCAACATGCCTGTGCTTGAGCACACTGTAATGATCTCGTGTTCTGGCGGGGTGCAGCCATTCCATCAGCACTTGGCGTTCTTCAACTCCAAGCAGCCAATATTTCAGTATCCTTCTCGCACAATCTTCATGGATGGGTGCAACTTGCTGGCCTACAGCCTCGTGACGGGTGATTATTACCTCATGAAGAAGCTCTCTCCTGCTGTGAGTATCCCATGCTTGGAAGTTGCTGCAGAATGATGGTTAAGCGCCCATTTGTGCAAGCGAGGAGGCTTTGGGCAACTGCTTACCTCGTCGCGTCTCCTGCAGGCCATGTCAGGAGGTGAAAGGCTGGCCAGGCACATTGTGCACAGCCCGTTGCAGAGTGCTTGGCTCATATTCTTTGAGTGTCGCGGAACTCCAAGTGAGGTGGTGCTATATTGTGCGATTGATTCTGCCTCGACCACCAGCGACACTGTCACAACCTTTGCTGGTCAGCAGATCTAGTAGCTTGCCACTCTGCCCATATTTCTTTTGGCAAGCCATCACTTTGACGTGCTACAGAGGGGTATTTGCAACGCGGCTGATGCACTGCTCCACGTCAATAGTGTGTTTGGCTAACAAGATTAGAGATAAGCAATAAACGATAAACGATAGAAAAGCATCCACTCTGCGCAGGTAGGGATGGTTGTTGGACAGGCCATCACGACAACCACTATGCAATTCTTGAAGAGGATGGCTTTGGCCTGACGCTATACCCACTGGAGAACGCTGTGGTCCCTCCCGCACTTGACGTCGCCCAGGTTGCTCATAAGCCTGTGGAAGCTGATGGCGCCCTGGATGCCAGCATATTCTCTGATGCCAGTGCATTTTCAGCCAATACATTTGATAGGCAAGCTGGGCTGGTGGCTCCACTTCAGGAGCCCGCCCAACTGACGTTCGAAACACCAGTCCAGCGCATCTTCTGCACCCCCTTAGGTGGGCACCTCAACTCCAGGGGCCCGGCCTACTCCTTGTCAAGCTTGCTAGCCCGCCTAAAATTGTCTGCTCTTGCACTAACGACTTTCCTGCTGCATGATGCCAGAATATGTAATTGCATATGTCATTATTGGGAGCCACATGGGCCTAGCATATGTCAACCCCGACGTCCATCACGGTGGGAGTGTTGACTTTGTGGATAGCAACCAGAGTGGGGCCACATTAGCTACACGGCCAGATCTGAGCAGAAGTCTCAAGCTTTGCCCTCTGGAAGCTGTCCTTCAGGCAAGGGTGCAATCCAAATGACTGCCCCGTACTTGCACGCGGGCTTAGATGTGAATAGTCCAATCAACTTGCTTGCTCATGAGCGAGTGGCATCTTCAGACCGGGCCCTCGTCCGTCCAGCTTACACCATGAAGTTGTGAGTGGCAGGTGGAGTGGCAGGAGACGGCCACTGGCTTTGTGGCAGGCATCATCACACCTCTTCGTGTGCTGATTGTAGACAGCAATCTCCAGATATTGTCCTCCACTAGTACAACATATGACTGCGACTCTCCTGCCATATCCTTACACACACCTGCACAGCTGGCAAATATGGGGAGGGTGTTGTGTTGCATGTTCTGGTGGTTCTTGGACTATTGCCGTGCCTCTGCTTTTGCGCTGCAACTCCATTGATTAAGCGGGTCGTGATCCTTGACGGACAGTTGCACTTTCTCTCTCTTGTCTGGTCGGGCCCGGCTCTGCTCTTCTCAACGTCGACAGTAGTTGCCATGCTTGGTTGGGACAATGTCGCACATCCTTTGCTCACACTCGACAGCCCTTCTTCTGGTGAATGCTGCTGAAAGCTACTACCCGTGACGTCCTACGAAGCCCTCAACATGAGCAACTTACATTGAATCTCTTTGATAGTAGTGTGTGGTCTTGAGAGGTGGGCTGAAAGAGACTGATCTGCGGTGCCGAAGTGCATTGCAGTGCTATTGGGCGTGTTGAATGACCGTGTCCTACTGGCAAGTCCAGGAGAGGGACAGAGACAAAATGCTGTTGGCACTGTGTATGTCGATGTTCGTACGCGGTTGCTTGGTCTTTTGGAACCACTCCTGGTAGGTTGGGTAACTATGCTCAACGTCATGGACCCCCATGTGGATCTTGCGGAGGTCCTTTATCAACTTACATCTCGGTGAGGGCTGGCCATTCCCATTTTAGTCATCTTGTATTACCATATCTCCATTGGTGATCAGATCGATGAACCAGCTGGTCTTGACATTGGCATCAGCTACATTGCACACTGGTGAGAGTTGCTGCTACCGTTTGCAGTTTTGACAGCGTAAGAATCTCTCCACGGGTACTCAGTGTGCTCAGCAAAGGTCCTCCCATTTGTGCCAGTCTTGCCGTCGAGCTTGCTCAGAGTGGCCCCCAGTTTCCACCTGTAAGCTCGTACAATCCTCAATAATAATGATCTGCATTCTGACAATCAATCCTATGCATCTAGGACCAATGCAGGAGTTTGTGAAACTTCTAGATGCTTCGCTTCTAGTCTGACAGGTGGTGTCTTGTCTGCAACTCTGCTAATCACAGTGCTAAAAGTAGGACTGAGGCCAGGACCTCTTCCCACTATCCTGGTGCCGCAGGAACTGCGATGCTCATACGCTGCAAAAGCCAGACAATTTACGGCAGCTTTGGCTATTCTTCGAGATGAATTCCTCAGATCCAAGGATTACCCAAAGTGCCCTCGCACGTCCCGACTCTTCCAGCGGTTTAGAGAACTTGGTCGGACATGCATCATGTAAGCTGCCACTAGAGCTGCTACTGTTGACCCTGCTACACCTGAATAGCATGTGCACTTGCCTGACTTCCTCCAGGTTTTGCAGATTGTCATCTCATGCTCGTGTGTGCGTTGAATCTGGCTGTCCTCCAGGCATGGACAGTTTGATCTTGCAAAGGAGGCCTATGAGATGGCTGGTGATTACGAGAGTCAGCTTGACCTGTACCTGGCGCACTTGAATCCTAGCGCTCTAAGACGCCTCTCTCAGAAGCTGGACGAAACCCCCAGCGTGGCTTCGGGAGACTTGAAGAGGCAAGTGGAAAGAGTCCTGTTGGTGCGCTCGGCGGGCTGGAGCAAGGGGGGCGCCTTCACGTCTGCCCAGGGGGAGAGCATGGCTCCTCGAGAGGCGAGCTGGGCTGGGGGGAACTGGACGCTGACCACGACAAATGCAGCGGACGACCCCAAGAAGCCTCGCCCCAAGTGGGGCTTGGCAGCAGAGGTCACAGCCTACATGAAGGCGCCCGGAGGCGCCATTCCTGTTGTAGACGCAGACTCATTAGGGGTTTACTTGGGCATTCAGAAGGGCAGGGGATCCGTGGTCGAAGTGCCAGAGATGCTCCCCAAAGGTGCAGCTTCTGGAACTGGCCTCCTCCTTGGGGGTGCAGCTGCATCAGGGCCCAGCATGACACGGTCCTCATCGACATCCTCATCTATCAGGGCTGACAAGGCATTTGGAGCCTTGGGGGTGATGAGTGCCTTCCAAGATGCAGGCGATGACACAGAAAGTGAGGCTCAATCGCAGGCAGCTGCAGACTTCAAGTCAGGAATGCTTTCCATGGGTGACATGACTTCCAGCGACGATGAGAGCACCGGGGGTTCAACGCCCTCCTCCAGGAAGCGAGCCATCAAGGTGCGGATCAGAGACAAGCCGGTGGGAGCGGGCCTTGGCAAGGAAGCTGTGGACGTCAACAAGGTCAAGGAAGCCACCCGGCAGTTCACTCTTGGGGAAATCCCAAGATCTGGACGGCTTGTTCCACCAACTGGGCCTCAGGCTGCCACCGGAATGCTTGGTCTGGGTGGCCAAGCAGATGCCAGCGGCTCAGGCCAGCCTCTGGGTACCTTCACTCCGCCTCCTCTGTTCTTCGGTGGCCCTGGTCCTGTGCCTAAGCAAGCACCAGGCTACTCAGGCCAGGCTAGCCAACTCCCCCCTCAATCTCCTCCGCCGCCCCAAGCACTGCAGTACCTCCATCCTCCGTTTCCTTCAGCATACCTATCCCCTTCACGGCCGAACGTTGCATCACCTGCCGGCCCTCAGATAGCTCCAGGGCTTGTATATATGCAGCAGCCTCCTGAGCCTGCTCCAATCGGGAGTTTTCAACCAGCCTATCAGCCTTCCTATGTGGGGCCTGCCGTGGGCAGCGACATGCCGCAGCAAGTTTCCCCCAACCAAGCGCCAGTGAACTATGTGCAGCAGACTCATCCTGTTCTTCAGGATGGCTCTTTGGGCTTCGCTCCTCCCACTTTTGGGCCCCCACCACCCGCAACTCACGGGTTGCCACCAGGCGGCGCATTCCTCCAACTGCCTGCCCCACCCCCATCTCAGCAAGGTCCAGAGTTGGATGGCAACACGGAGCTTGCCATGTTGGCCGGAATTCCGCCACAAGCACTGCTGCCATCTGCAGCCAGCAGTGACGTACTCGAATCGTCAAGTGCTGTGGCTGACACTGCATCGGCCTCTGCATCGACAAGTGGAGCAGTGTTGCAGGGTTTACTGGAGGCCTCAACAGGCAAGAGTGAGCAAGTTAAGGTCCCTGAGGTTTCTACAGACAATGTCAAGCCCGGGCAGGTGAGCTACATTTTCGGGAGCATGGATGGCTGTCATCTGGGGTCAACAGCCTCCATCTTCCTTCACTATTGCATAGCCTTTCATATGTGTGATGCTATCGTGACCCAGGTTGTCTCTCATGCTGTTGCTGGTGGCTCAGGTTCCGAGTGGACAATCAGCAGCTGTAGCGTTCAAGACCGGGCTTGTGCACATCGAAGAGAATCGCTTGCGAGATGCCTTGCGGTGTTTCGATGAGTCATTCTTGGCCCTTGCCAAAGATAGATCGACGGGCAAGGATGTCAGCAGTCAGGCTGAGATTTGCGCACACTACAAGGTCGCCGTGCTCCTTTTGCAGGTGTGTAGAGCTTGTTCTCTTACCTTGTGGCAGGCCATTTTGTGGTTTCAAGCACTTCCTGCTCTGCCCTCTTTGGTGCTATCTTACTGACTGGGAGCATTGCGCCTGTTCCACCTCTCTAATAGTACAGTAATCTCGAAGTACTCTTGCATGTTGGTGGCAGGAAATTGCAGGGTTAGAAAAGGGAGAGGGCCAGGGGATGATTGTGGGTGCAAAGGAGGAGCAGGCTCGACTTGCGCGCCACTTGGCAAGCCTCCCTCTTCAAGCCAGGCATCGCATCAGCTGTGTGCGTACTGCGATCAAGCGCAACATGGAGGTCCAGAACTATGCCTATGCCAAGCGCTCTTTAGACCTCCTCCTTTCAAAAGCACCTGCTGCCAAACAGGCAGAGCTCAAGGCCCTTGTCAAGTGAGTACCCACGGCTTCTGCGACGCCAACAGATGGTTTTCTTGTGTCACTTTAGCCTCCTGATTCATTGTTATGATATTGTCCTTTAATGCCGTCTTGCATATTGTAGGTGGCATCTCATCTGTTCGTGTTATAGCATGACAGCCGTTCTTTGTCTACTCCTCTCACATCTAGATTCCTTCCGCTTGCACGAGATTGTTGCTCATTTATTGGTTGGTCTACCTGGTATTTTGCACAGCGTCTGTGTGCAGCGAGGCCTTGTAAACCGCACCATCAGCGGACAGGAGAACCCGTCATCATTCTGCCACTTCACGCTGGGCAGACTTCCGACAATTGGGCATGATATGTGCGACACTTGCCATTCCAAGTTTTCCCCCCTCCAATCACCCGGCTGTCCTATATGTGGCATGGGCACAGTGGCTCGAACTGATGCACCCGCTGCTATTGGCGACTTTGCTTCACCATTTTGAGCCCATGGCTCCAGTCAACAGCCTTGCTATCTAGACCTTGCAAAGCGCGTGGGAGTTGGTGGGGTCCAGCCACAGCAATGCTGCTGCGCTTTGGCAGGTAGGAGCAGCGCACTACCCTTGGCTGAGATTCTTTGAGGAAAAGCGGCAAGTCAGCTGCTAGTCTCTCCTTTGCCCGGCAGTACCTGCGATTATTCTTTGCTCCGATGAATTGCCTCTGTGTTGATTCAGTTGGGGACGAAGGAAGGCATTGTGCGTAACATGCATGGAGCCAGCCACCAGATTATGTCATAACTTTAAGGCGTGCATACAGGCTAGGCAGACAGGGCGCTCTTAGCACCCCCGTGTCAGCAGTAGGAAGTCAGATAAGCTGAGGGGAGGAAAAGGGGGCGAGGGCTGTGGAAGGCCAGCTCTTGGAGAACTGGGACAGCAGAGTGAGCAGCCGGGCTTCGATGCCGTCGAGTCGCTTGCTCGGGTGCACAGGATGAGCCTTGCCATCTCCCTGCAGCATTCCTTGGCTTCTGCCGTGCACTTTCGGGCAGGCCGCACCTTGGCTGCTGCCCCCGGGCTCCGCCAGGGTGACGGTTTTCCGCCCTCCAGTCACTCCGAACTGCAGCTGCTGACTAGACGTTGCTGAGCGTTTCTGCACAAGTCACAGATGCTTATGCTTGCACCTTCTGGCCCTTTCAGACCGCGTTCGTTTCTTTCGGCTGGCCTCTCACAGCCATTGCCTTACATTGAAGGGGCTGTTTCTCCTTGGCTGCTTTTCTTTTGAGAAGCAGCTACTCCGGCAGCGGAGTTCCCATCCCTCCAGAAACTCAGCAGACAAAGTGTAGAGGGCACATCTAAAGGACTGCATCTGCACAACCAGAGGCGCCGCCTTGGACCAGGAGGCACAGCGAAAGTATCACTACACCAGTACGAGTCGGTGAGGCTGAGGCAAGGCCTACGCATTGCAACTCTCCACACGCTGTTTTGTTACAAGAGCCTCAGAGCGTACGAGCCCTTTGCGCTTTGATCTTTCTGAGCCATAGCAGATATATCGCCTAATAAGATAGAGACAAGGCTGCAAACGAAGAAGATGGCTGCTCAACATAGAAGCCATGAAGAAGAATAGGCAACACATTGCAAAAGTGGCAATGTGAGGGACAATGGAAAAGAATGCAGTAAAAGAATAGGGAACCTTCATACACATCAGGACCATTGCTTCTTATCGAGATTTCCGACATACTCTTGGACAACCTCTTAGAAGACAACGCACTCACACAAATGCTAGGACTTGTCGTCGTATACGAAGAAAACTATGACTTTCATTGCACACTGCTTGTACATACGTTTCCTATACCAACAGCAGCTCCAGCTACTATCGCTTTGCGCGATAGTAGCAGCTCCAGCTCCCATGAGTTTGGCACCTTCTAACAAGAATTTGGTTGCTTTATATTTCCAAAACAATGGTCATGAAAGATTAAACACGACGTTTCTAGGTGGACGACATCCATTGTGTGCTATGCGTGTAATGTCACGCTCTCACTCAGCCGCTCCGTGACGCCTGGACCAAGTGTTCAACAGGACTCTGACCTGCCTCCACTTGCTAAGCGGATAGATTCCTCTTATTTGCTCCTTGCAAGGCACAAGCAGTGTGCATGCAGATGCAGACATGACAATCCATGACAATCCATGACAATCCATGCAACAGTGTCTCGGTCTACATAACTCCTCCTTTCATTAACTTCCCATTAAACAATCTAGACATTCAGGATTTACTCGCCACCCCTGTCATTGACGAGGGCAGTGATCGAGGTTATCAGGACGGCGGTCCACCGGCTCCTGGGCCTCCTCCCTCCCTGCCTCGTCGGGGTCCAACAGTGCGAGTGCGGTGCCCGCCACGATGACCCTGCGGCGCTGGTTGCCCTTATGCTCCGCTGCACGCACGGGGGCGAGCGGACCGGTTCACACGACCTCCTGCGAGACGCCATGCAGGGTGTGTTCCCTGGAGGCCGGCTACAAGGTGGCAGTAGAAAACACAACTATGCCCATCCAGCGGGGCGCCGACGGACAGGTTCACACCCGCCGCGCTGACCTAGTTGCCCGGAGGAGGTCCGCGTAAATCGAGAGAAAAGCGCGCCCATAGAAAAGAGGGGCTGGCCAAGCCAGCCCAAAAAAGAATGGACAATGTCCAAAGCCAAAGCAAGAGGAGCCGGAGAAAGGACTACACTACAACATACTGCAGAACACAGAAACGATGCAGAGGAAAGCTCAGTACCCACGTAAATCGCAGATGTGGTGACTGCAGGTTGCGTCGACTCCGCCAACCCCGTCAAGTCGGCGACGCTCGTCGGGCACGCGGGCGTTCTGCCATAGCCTCTTCAGGCCCCGCAGTCGCTGCTTAGCTCGTAGTTTGGCCCCTTCGAACCTTGTCAATTCTTTTCGGGCTGGCTTCTCACAGCCCTTGCCCTCATTGGGAGAGCCGCTTCTTCTCTTCTTCTGCTTCTCACAGCCCTTGCCCCCATTGGGAGAGCCACTTCTTCTTCTTTGGCGGCTCGTTTAAAGGAGCGCAAGTACGCTGACCACCCCCCAGGCGATGCCTTCGCGACCCTGGCCGTTGACGTTCACGGGGCCTTCGGCAGCGACTGCTTGGATCTCCTCCAGCGGCTTGGCCGGCAGGCCATCGAGCGGCGGCCGGGTTTCGCCAGGCTTCAATGCTGCCGGCTTCGTCGCTCAGGTATCCCGAATGAGATTGGCGGTCTCGCTCCAGCGTTCCTTGGCTCATGCGGTCCACACGCGCGCTGGCCGCGCTATGGCCGCTGCCTCAGAGTCTCCGGCAGTGAGCCGCTTTTCCTGCTTCGGGTTATTCTGATTTGCTGTTGCTCACTCGTGGATACTGAGCATCCATCTGCATCATCTCGTGTCTTGGTGTGTAGTTGTGTCTTTCCGGGCACTGTTTTGTGGCCTTTAAGGCCTGTGGACATTGTCCATTCTTTTCTGGGCTGGCTTTGCCAGTCCCTCTTCTCTATGGGCGCGCACTTCTTCTTTTCGGGCTGGCTGTTTCCCGCAGCGAGGGCACGACCGGCGCGTAGATGCAGCGCGCGAGCTATGGACCTCGGCAGCGAGACGGACAGGCGCATTCGATACACCAGCGCGAGCGAGCCTGCAGCATGGAAATCCACCGGCTCCCCATGATATGCTAGGCTAAGGCGTATAAGAAGGCGCCCGGTGCACCTGGAACGAAAGCAAGTGCTCGCCCATAGAAGAAGCTACGAAACACTCAGTAACCCCTACTGAGCCCCCTTCTCGTACTTTGTTCATTCTTTTTTGGGCTGGCTTTTCAGCCCCTATTCTCAATGGGCGAGTCCTTACTACTAAGCAGCCGCAGGTCGGAGATACTAGTCTCCTGGTAGCGAGTCCCCTGTCTAGGGCCAGAGGCTGCAGCTACAGAAGAAGAGGGCGCGCGGTGCGCTTGAAATGAAAGCGTGGCCAATTCAAGCCAACACATTGTTCAGACAAAAACTAATGCAAAGTCATGGGGGCCTTGTCGACCCGTCCTACGACCACTTCCGGAGCAGCTGGAGGAGTGGGGCAGCAACAGTGGCAAGAGGGATGGCAGGGGTGGGAAGGAGGCCGGATCGCCAATGGGGGCCTTGTCGACCTATCCTGCGTCCGCTTCTGGAGCTCCTAGAAAGAAGTGGCTCTCCCAATGGGGGCAAGGGCTGTGAGAAGCTAGCCCGAAAAGAATCGACAAGGTTCGAAGGGGCC
>WELB01000415.1:5374-42149 GCA_009602725.1 Spirogloea muscicola
AAAAAAAAAAAAAAAAAAAAAAAAAAAAAAAAAAAAAAAAAAAAAAAAAAAAAAAAAAAAAAAAAAAAAAAAAAAAAAAAAAAAAAAAAAAAAAAAAAAAAAAAAAAAAAAAAAAAAAAAAAAGCCCCCGCCGCCATCGCCGCCGCCGCCGCCGCCGCCGCGGCTGCCGCGTCGACGCCTCCGGTCCGGAAGGAGCGCCATGCCATCCGGCCGCCAGTCGAGCACCGGTGGAGCACGCAGGACCTGGCCTTTGCGCGGTCGGGGTACGCTGCGTCGCTGGGCACCGTCGTCGCGCCTGCTGTGTTCCAGCATGAGCTCCTCCAGAACTTCTCCCTCTCCGTCTTCTGCAAGGTATGCCTTCCCCCCGGCAGTCGTCACTAATGGCGCTCATTGCACATAGCCTGCGTGCAACTTTGCGCGAAACTGCTCTGACTGGTGACTGCTTTGCGGCCTTGGGTTGCTGTGGCGCTGCTGGCCATGCCGCAGACGCCGGTACGGCCTGTGCAGCGCTACAAGGATCTGCGCAACGTGCTCATGCAGCGCATTGTGTTGTCGGCACTGCAATTCCGGATCAATACGCGTTACAAGGTGATCTCCGATGACCATGACACTGGAGTGTTCAATTACTTACAGCGAGATGTAATAAGCATCAGCTGTTTATCACAGATAATATTGCTGATCGATTTAGATCGACATGTAAGCTGGGACCTATACAAAGCAATTATGCACGTATGTGCAGATTACGCAGATACTGTAGTCGTTTGAATTCTGTGTTCTATGAGTCAATGTGTCCCACTGACGAAGCTTAGCTCGTATTTATGGCGGCCCCGCAGAGCGCCAGCCCTCCGTTCACGGCAATTGAGCTGGATCACAGCGACTCCGGTCGCGAGGGCTGCACCGTGTCCACGCTTACAGTCACGGCAGAGCCTCGGCATTGGGAGGGCGCCGTCAGGGTTGGCGTACAGGAGGTCAGCTTGCAAGCTTAGCTTTTCCTTTTGCTTTCTCATTGCAGCTTTAACAGTTTGCATGGTTAGGATGTCAAAGAATGCCAGAATCGTTTATTTGAGAGCTAGGTGTGAAGACTTTTATCTGACATAGGTTCATGTCCAGGTTAAGCTCAGATGACTCAGAGGTGTAGCTTCAGCTTCAGACACAATCCATGGCCATCCAAGGCCAGATTCTTGTCGGTGTCCATCCTTCTTCACATGTATATTTTCTCTAGCAATACTTGGTCAGCCTTGGCGTCTAGTACTGAGGCAATATCTCAAGCTTTGATCCTTTATTGCCCTGGAGCTAAGGTCTTGCGCCATCATCTGCTACTTTGCCCTGGGGCAGGTGAAGCGGCTGCGTGACTTTGGCGTGACGCGTGGCGAGCTGGCGCGCTACCTCGAGGTGCTGCTCAAGGACAGCGAGCAGCTGGCGGCCATGGTGGACAACATCCCGTCGGTCGACAACCTGGACTTCATCATGGAGAGCGACGCGCTCGGGCACCGCGTCATGGACCAGGAGCAGGGCCACGAGAGCCTCACTGCCGTTGCGCACACTATCACGCTTGAGGAGGTACTGACCGTGAAATGCATCAAAAAACCTTGTTAAGATCCTGCGGGTATAGCCATTGGGTGTGTTCTGGACCTTGACCAGGCTGCTGAAGATCATAGATGCACTTCACTTAAAGCAGATTGTAGGTGTCTCTCAAAGGATTGCCACATATGTCCTGCTCACAGATTCTCATAGAGGTTGTGATACCCAAGTCTTGGACCCTTACAGCCCACACTTTGGACCTTGATCACGAAGGATCTGTATGAGAGTTATATATAAGACATGTTGGCTGTCTCTCCAGGTGAATCAAGTTGCAGAGGTGATGCTGGAATACATTGCAGATTTCGGCAAGGCGAGCGCGCCAGTGCCAGCAGCCATCATTGCCTGCGTCCCAAAGATGGTGCATTCTGCCGGCGGAGAGGAGGACACTCCATTTGACATCACGCCTGAGAGCATTTGCGAGGCAATACGGACGGGCTTGGAGGAACCCATCGCCCCGGAGCCCGAGGTAAGACACCTGCATATGTAGCAGTGGAAAGCTACTTCAGTTATCTGATAATATTGGGTCGTCTCGCATGCGTGTTTGCCAAGATAGCCTTAGCAAAGACGATACTTCTTATCGTTCAATTATGGGGTCTTTGTTCCTTGACTTTAAGGCTAGGTACAGTCTTCAACCATTGTTCACAAGGCCTGCTAATCACTGCAGGTGGAGGTTCCTAAGTGGCTCCTGTCCCCTACAGACCTGGAGAAGCGCCTACAGGATTGCCGGCCCGGATTTGTGCCTGTGCTCGATAACAGCACGGAGTTGAAGCTGCACGACAGCACGACAGGCGTGACGCAGCGCCGCCTCTCCAATGGCATCCGCGTCAATTATAAGGTTAGCTCCTATATCAGAAGAGCGAGTGTCCAAATGACTGCAGCGGCTGTGTAATGCAGATGTTTCATGGTAAATGTATGTATTTCTTGCATGTAGGACTGCAGAGTTGCCCTTTGGTGTACTTTTGATGAAGCAAAGACATGCAAACTGACAGCGGCCATGTTGTGCATTGTGTAGATGACTAAGAACGAAGCCAAAGGTGGCGTCCTGAGGCTAGTGAGCGCCGGCGGTCGCGCTCAAGAATTGGGTGCTCAGTCAGGTGCGGTGGCGGTTGGTGTGCGGGCGCTGAGCGAGGGCGGAGCAGTGGGAACGTACTCCAGGGAACAGGTGCTGCCAAGATTCCTTCGGCATACGATATCATCATGACATCACTATCATTCTGCTGGATATATTAAGATTTTGTGGTATTCCATCCTGCACTGTACTTCAAATGTGGAAAGGCCCCTTGTCTTCTACGGATTCTTAAGGTACTCGTTATGCTTGCACTGACGAGGTTGTTGTTATATCTTTCGCTTGGTTGCAGGTCGAGTTGTTTTGTGTGGGGAACTTGATCAACTGCCTGCTCGAAGCAGATGAGGAGTTCATGTGCATGGACTTCCACTTCACCATGCGCGAGGGTGGGATGCCGGCCACCTTCCAGCTCCTCCACATGGTCCTTGAGGTTTGCACCCAGGGCCCACCATGCTCACAAGCTGATGTGTCTAAGCTATGAAGTTGTAAGGCATTTTGTTGATCAAGTACCAGGTTGTGTGTCATCTTTCCCCTGAAAGTTGGCATGGGCATATGCATGCGTCGCACACCACTCGCTCCTAGGCCTTGGCACTTGATACTCATACGTCAGCTGTAATGAGCCCGTCGTGGCATATACAGAGTCTGCTTGCTGTAGGCTCGTAGTGCTCATTAGCCATTAGCCATGGTGTCGCCACGGCAATGCATGGAAGCCTTCCCACATTGTTATCTTATCAGCTTTTCTGATGTTCTGGAAATGCAGCACTCTGTCTGGCTGGAAGACGCGCTGGACCGAGCCAAGCAGCTGTATCTCTCGCACTACCGCTCCATGCCCAAGAGCCTGGAGCGAGCCACTGCGCACCACCTCATGCGGGCCATGTTTGACTGTGATCAGCGCTTCATCGAGCCGACCCCTGAGGCCATCCAGAAGCTGACTCTGGCTGAGGCTAAGGCTGCCGTGATGAAGCAGCTTGTCACTGGCAACATGGAGGTAAGATGGAGAAGCAGATGAGAAAGTTCTACAGTAACTGTTCACTGATATTACTGTCATGCTGGCACTCACGGTTAGAGCAGTTCTGCTTACTCCAAGAAGTTCTTGTCTAGCTTGTACCATGAGGTTTGCAGTGAGAAGGTTTTGATTAGAGCTTGTCACTATCTGTAGTCACCTTGGGACCAGACTTTCATTTGCTTGTCTTCAATGTTACCCAAGTAGTGAGATAATACTCACAATTATCCCACTTGGCAGGTAAGTGTTGTGGGCGACTTCATGGAGGATGAGGTGGAGGATTGCCTGCTTAAGTACTTGGGGACGATTACGCCTGACGACTGCCCGCCTGGATGCATCCATCCTTTTGAGGAGAAGCCCGTTGTCATTGTGAATCAGACTGACCCAAATAAGCGCCATCAGAAGGTATTGACTCTCTAGATGGAAGGATTATGAATATGATTATGCCCGACAAGTAGCAACAGCAAACCTCTTCTGGCACGCTGATCACGCTGAGTATATGGGCAGGAAGCTAGATAAGGATGATGTTGTAAGTGATAGAGAGGTTGTTATCCTGCTTAACCATGGTAATTGGCAGGTTATGCTAAGGGACACGGACGAGCGGGCATGCGCTTACATTGCTGGTGCCGCACCCAATCGTTGGGGCTTCACAGCCGACGGCAGAGACATCAATATCATGATGGACCCCGTGCCCTCCTCTCTATCCAGTATGCCGCTGTGCCCTGTGGTGCCTATGGTGCACTTGGCTACTGTAGTCTACATGTGCAGCCACATCATATGCTGTTTGCCAGTGCCTGCAGGCATATGTATGGCAATGTAGTGTGGCTAGTAAGTCCCATTTCTAGAGGCCCTTTTTGCTGCAGCTAACAGATGCTCAACAAGCCACAGCACTGGAGCAGGAAGCCTGTCTGCAGCAGGAACATTGACTGTCTGCAGGTTTAGGGTTTAGGATCTCAGGGGTTTAGGGTTCAGGGTTTACATGTTAGTCTCCATCTAACGGACACGCCTTGTCGTGATCTTGGGCAGTGGAGCAAGCTGTGAAGCTGGCCCCCCCTGGAGTCGAAGTCGTGCTTGGCCCTGAGGGCAACCTGTGCTGGAAGAGGCAGCGGCACCCCCTGTACGCCAGCGTGGCCATGGCGCTGCTCGCGGAGATAGTCAACGCAAGGTGCACATGTTGTCAACCTGACCCTGGAGCTTGATCCATACTTATCAAAGGGTCATTAGTATGAAGTGAGATTGTTGCGAGATTCGTAAAAGGTGACAATAACTGTTCATGTGCATATGTCAAATGCTTAGTGAAGCTTGACCTGACTTGCCTGTTGCAAAGTGTACCACTGCAGGCTCTTCACCACTGTTCGGGATGCCCTAAGCCTGACTTACGACGTGTCATTTGAGCTGAGCCTCTTTGACCGCCTTAAGACCGGCTGGTTTGTCGTGTCCGTGACGTCAACCCCGGCCAAGATCCAGCAGGCCATGGAGGCCTCCCTCAACGTTTTGCGGGGCCTGCATGGGAACCGCGTCAATCAGCGCGAGTTGGACCGGGTGCGCTTATATCCAGCCTGCAGTCAATTGTCATGAGCCCTATTTATATAGTAGCCCTTAATACATACAAAACTCAAGTTTGAAATTTTCCAACATTTAATAAGCACACAAGAAAAGGTGGGCATCTGCATCTGCAGAGTGGTAGTTCACATGAAGCCATGTTCAACTCTTTCATTTCTCCACTGCTTTGCTTTGATTAACGCCGCAAAAGCTTCTCTACAGGCGAAGAGGACATTGGTTATGCGGCACGAGTCAGACCTGAAGGACAACACATACTGGCTCGGCCTCCTGACGCACCTGCTTGCACCATCAGTAGCACGCAAGGTGCAACACAGACCTTCTGTTTTTGGTCAAGCACTTTGTCCTTATCAAGGAGTTGCTGGTGCCTGTGTGCCTTTCAGTCATAGTTGACCGTAGACATCATTAGTGATACTCATGCTCTGGTTTACTTGGGTCTTCCTTTTTGAAGGATGTGGGCTGCATAAGGGACCTCCCTTATTTGTACGAGATGGCAACTTCTGAGGACATCTACAATGCATACAACTACCTCAGCTTGGATGACGATTCGTTGTTCACGTGCACGGGGATCGCTGGGGCGGATGCTGAGAGTGGCGGCGCTGTCGCGTCAGACATTGAGGAGGCCAGCGAACAATTAGAAGGTTTGCACACTTGTCTGCTGGATGTTATGTTATTACAAGCTGTCAGAATGCAGTCATTGTTTCAGCAAGATTTGGTGGGCATTAGACGATGGCTTTGGCTGAGGCTTTGCCTTCAACCTCAAGCCATCTCAGGTTTTGCATTGGTATTAAAAACCTGTGTGTGCCCATGTGTGCAGACTTGGGTCAAGGGGTGCAAGGGGTTGTGCCGGGGCCAATGCTTCATCCCCATTGGGGCCTGTCCACTATGACGCGGCCAACAACGTGACCTTTCGTTTCAGCAGATTCTGCAGGTGTATAATGTAGCCTCCCATTTAACCCGGTTAAACTGTGTGCACTCTAGCAGGGCCAATGAACCCCGGTAGCTTACACTCTCCATCATTCTTGGCCACGTTGACGCGTGTAGAGTGCAATGTCGTGGTGGAAGCTATTTGCCTTCTGGCCATGCATGCACCCGGTGGACGTGTTTAATGTTTATAGGAGCAGCACTGCTGTCCTTCGTGGCCCCACCACCCCATCCCGTCCTTGATAGCTTATGCTTCTACAGCAGCTTGCACTAGTGTGCAGCATGGAGCAAATTCATAGATTCATAGTTTAGATTCTTGGCCACAACTCTACTTGCGGTGGATGCTGTGCTCGTCTTTTTTGGGCTCAAGTGCACTTGTATCATTTGGCTCAGCAGACCAGGTATACGTGCATCTGTGCAAAGGCAAGCTTGTTAAGCCTGACATTTACGTGAATGGCATAAATATCAAAGTAAGTGAGGCAACCGCCAATCGAAGTGTGGCCTCCACTTTAAGCAACACCAACGACTTGGCATTGCCGCTGTTGGTCCTGCCAGATGCGTGAGCACCAATCTGTTATTGCAGGAGGAGCACGAAATGCAAGCACAATGAGGTGTGTGCGCTGACATCTGAATGCAGATTTGGAATGTCAGAAGTGGCAGCGGAGCCAAGCCCAAACTGGCAGAACGACAATAAGTCAGAGAGCATAGCATCCGATGGCCCATACTTCGAGGCATGCGCACACTAGGTTGAAGTGCTGTGGCCAAGCGTTGACATCGCTCTGGACTGTCACAGGCTTCTGGCACTGATAACAAACTTGTACAATGCTGAGATTGAGCACTTCCTTATCGGCTGGCCTTCCACAGCCATCGCTCTCTCAGGAAAAGCTTTGGCTGCCTCTTTTGTACATGTACAGCTTCATCTCATTTAAACAGCTTCGTCTAACAGAAGAAGTTGCTCTTAATAATAGCAAGCTCAACTGAAGGGGGCGAGGACTGTGGAAACATTTGCTTGTGAAGTTGGACAAAGCCCGAAGGGCCCAAAAGCATCAAATCACACAGCTACGAAAGAGACCACGGGAGTCAGTCTAGTCGAGAAAAGGAGTCAGTGAGGCTGGCCGCTCATAAACCTCTAGTCAGCAGCCGCATGTCGAAACACCTAACGCTTTCAGCACTCTACTTGATCTGCTTTGCAGTTGTTGACTAGAGGTCATCGAGCCTACTCGCAGGAGTCCTCGAGGTTTCGTGCTTTTTGAGCCAATTTGGCCCTTTCAGTTCTTGTACATTACCGTGAGCTGGCCTCTCACAGCCATTTTCTAGTAAATTGGAAAGAGCTGCTTCTCTTGCCTAAAAGATCGACTTTAAGGTGGCTCGACTCGACTTAGAGAGTGGAGCTCAGCACGAGACCAACAGCTATGCGAGAGACCACACAGCAATGCGAGCGACTGCAGCGATTTATGGAAGCTCAGTAACCCCTAGTCAGCAGCCGCTACTGTTCTTCCTCACTCGTCTTCTGGCTACTGGAAGCTGCGGAAGCTGCGGCGGCTGCTCTAGTCTGAGGCAGCGCTTGCTACATCAAGAGCTTCTGATGAAGCACAGCCGGCCCGTCGTCGTCGCAGGCAGAAGCGCGCAAGGCCGCGGAGCTGGGGCTCCTTGCGGGGCCGCGCACTGCAGGCCCTCGTTGCACAGAGGCTAAGGAGCCATGAGCTGGGACAACGAGCAGTGCGGCGGCATCTGTGATGTGGGCACGAGCTCACCATTGCTGTCGTCAAGCTTTGTGGGCGCACACTAGCAACGGAGGATGACACGGGAGCAGGGTGGAGCTCGACTGCGGTAGCCCATATGGCCAGCGCTTGAGAGGACAGCAGGGGCCGCCATGGCTGCCACGGCGGCCTCGCCGCCATCCCTGCTCGGCGGCGGAGGCGGCGGCAATGGGCTGTGCGTGTTCGACTCACGGCGGGGTGAGCGAGAGGGCGAGGAGGCGGACAAGGTGCTGCTGTACCTCCCCGAGGCCGCGCTGCTGCCCCAGCAGCAGGCCACCGTCGGCCTCTGCGAGGCGCTCATCACCTTCTCGCGGTGCGTTGGCCCGAACTAATTTTAATTGTCAGCCCAGTTTGACTTTCAATCTCATGACCTTAGCCCTGGTCCTGTACACGTGCGACAATTAATTGTGTCGATTTTCAGTGTCTGGACGCAAGGGTTGTAGCAACCGGCAGCTATGCCACCGCCAAGCTATGACATAAGTAAATCTGGTTGTGATTTTTAATCCTTATCGATAATACATGTCAGGTATATGCAAGAAGCTGTCCCCGCCCTTGAGAAGCCCCTGAGTGAGTAATCGAACGCCAGATGCTAATTATGGGTGCTAATTCTGAGCAATGACCTGTCTAAATGGTGGTGCCGGGCGTCGCCTCTTGTAGGCTCTTCTCACCGGACGCGCCATGCGAGGGCATGGAGGGCGAGCGGTTACACTACGTCCTGCTCGAGTGCGAGCCCCACATCTGGATGGTCCTGGTCAGCCCCCGCCTTTCCCTCTCTTCACCCTGCTCGTACTGCTCCTCGGGCTTAAGCCATAGAGATGTGATATCCTGATAATCACACTTATAACCATAGAGGCAGAGTCACTACCACTTGGCGGCATCTCCTCTCTTGTTCCTGCACAATCTGAGCTGCAGAGCTGCTGCCACTTGCACAGTGCTCGGCCTTCCGCAGCAGATGTCACAGTGGCTCGATTCGCCTCCAGCCGGCGGCCTCAGATTAGCTCTCATATGCATAAGCACTTCTAAGCAATCCTGGACCTAGCCCTGGTCATAGTCGCGAGGGACTGGAATTAGCCACACTGTCGCAAGTGTGGTGACTATGCCTGAGATTTTGCAAGTCATGCATCTTGGTCTCTTCATACCACTTACTACATGGCTGGCCTACACAGCAAATGCTCTTTCATGCAGAGTAAACGCCTTAATCGTGCGCTCTTCTGTAGCCGAGATTCTACTGCTAAGCCTAATTTAAAGCCAACATTCCCAGATCTCGATGCTCTGCCTCTCAGGTCCTGGAGCGAGGTGCAGAAGGACGGAGGGAGGACGTGCGGCGAGAGGCGCTGCGGGCGGTCCTGCAGGAGGCCCACACACTTTTCCGCCTCTTCTTTGGCCCGCTTACGGCGCTGCTCGACCGCGACCCCTCTGCTGGCTCTGCGAGGAGCGCCCTCCGAGCACTGTTGCCAGACTACCTCGCAGGTCCCCCCCCCCCGCGTACTACAGCACTTTGCACACCTTTCTATCGGTAATTTGTACATGCGGTGTCAGTGAGAAGCCAATGCGTCAAGCCTCGTGTCTCTGTCAAGTGGACAGATTTGAGAGCTGAGCACATCGGCAGAGAACTTAAGAGTGCCGCTTGCTCTGAGGCATATTGAATGCCTGCCTTATATCGGCTGAAGCTCTACTTGTGCTGCTCAGGCTTCCAGGCCGGCAAGCGGTGGAAGCTTCCTGACCTCTCGTCTGGCCTGTGGGAGCGCGGCGCAGCTCCTACTCTCAAGGTCGACCGCCAGACCTCCATTGAGGTCCAGGTACAGCTTGCCCCCGGCAAGACAATCTTTGCGGCAATCGTCTTGACTGGCGAGGTGTTGTCAGTTTCTGGGACCCAAAGTGGAGACACATCCTCCTTGGAAACCCATGAATAACTCCCACAAACCCCACTAATCCTGAAGTAATCTTTAAATTAGTCCTTGTGCTTGTTACGTCCTGGAACTCCTGTCTGCCGATGGACACTGGAATGGACTTAAAGGCAGAGCCTTTGCTGAGCTTGGAACCAGTGGCCTTGCATGGCCTTGTCTTATGGCGAGTTGTCGAGCTCCACTGCAGTCACTAGTGAATGCGCTGGAGACGTCGTTCGGCGGGCGGGCGGTGAAGCATGTGGCTATGCTGTACCAGGCCTTCCTCCTCTGGGCCACCCTCCCGCCGGTCTGGTCCCACATTGATCTTACTTTCTGCAAGCAGCACTTGTGGCAGCTAGTAGGTTCCACCAGTTTATGTAACAAACAAATTGGTGGTCCACAAGTGTGTTCCTCCCAGGAGGAAGGCCCAGACACTCACTCGTGGACCTCTGAGGGTTTTGTGCAAGTGCTCATCATAAGTCCAGCACATTGGCATAACCCAGTAGAGCTCCGCTCTAAATCCTAACCGTAAACCCTTTACCCTAACCCTAAATTTTAAACCCGTAAATTTAGGACCTTCTGCTGGTCCTTGCTAACCATCGAACTTGCACATTGGCTCCAGAGAGATGCCGTCGCGCTGTGGACATACGCATCCATGCGGATGCTTTCGGCCGCGACAGCACCTCTGAAGGCTGCAGCGGTGCATGCAGCGGCATTTCCCCCCAAGACGTTGCAGCAGGGACCGCCGCTTTCTCAGCCCGGCAAGCTCAGAGCCATGTTCCACAACGCGTCGTCGGCTGCGTCTGTTCCTGCCACGACAGGGCCTCGCCAGCTTGCCAGACCGCAGCAGAGCGACGACGCGTCGCCAGCGCCAGCAGCGCGGGTCGCTCTCCCACACCCGCTAAGCAAGGCCCACCCGTGGCGCCGGGCACCCGGCGGCATCCTGACGACGGACGCCTGGGGTAGCGAAGGAGCCCCGCGGGTTCACGTCAGCACATTGGCAGAGCCCCTTGAGCTGCACGCGTACCAGCACCAAGGGCTTACGGTGCTCATGCTCCTGACGCCGGTGTCTAATGGCATCGTGCCGTCCATGATCGACAAGGTGTGAAACATTCATGGTGTTGTCTTATAGGTGTATGGGAAGACACTAGACTGGACTTTGACCTGGAAGCCCAACGGAGAGATGACGTTCAGAGTGTAACCCCTGTGCCTGCATGAAGGCGCCATAGTTGTCTTGCAGTGAACTTTGTCGCAGTGGATCCTGTCAAAGTCCTTAATTGACACTCTTATGGATGCATAGCAGATACTTAAATGCCATTGTGCAGATCAAGGTGAAGGCAGAGGCCCTGGAGGAGTCTATGGCGCAAAAGTTTGGGGCAGCAACGTCAACGCACGTGCAGGGCTACCGATACCTTCACCATCATTTGGATATGGGCCTCTCCCGCATGTCGCCACTAGTCAAGGTCGCCACATTGACTAAGGTGAAATATGATTACAGATCATAGTCCTGACTGATGATATCTCAAGACAACATCCCCTTGCACCCTGGGACGACTTGAGATGCCTACAGGCCGCCTAGACCTGTGAGTGAGCGATTTCATCTCCGCTGTGGGAGATGCAAACCGTTGTGAGCCGTCTTATCCAGGAATACATTCGTCCAAGGAAAGCTTCATATTCAACAATTAAGCAAGGACGTGTTGCAAGACAGCTACCTCCCAGGGCTGGCTCTTGTGTAGTACACTGACAGATTTAGATGCTGGTCTTGGGGGTTGTAGAAGACCTCTGCAGAAGCAGCAAGACAAGGACGCTGACCTCAGCCTTTCAATGGATTTTGCTCCAAGTCTGTCGGGGGCTTTCCAAATCTCATCCAATTGTGCTGATTTGATGCTGTTTGCAGGACTCTCTGGTGGCACTCAATCAGTTGAGGGCGGAGGTCGATCAGAATATGAGCAGGAGGCAAGGTGCCAAGGAGGAGGTGGAGCTTGTCGACGAGACTGCAATTCGGGCTCAGAATAATGCGTGGCTTGTTGCCAGGAGGGGTTGTGGCGAAGCACTGTACACAGTCATGGAGCGGGCCAGCGACACGCTGCTGCTCGCTACTGAGGCCGTCGACAACCTGGATGAGAGGTGAGCACATGGACAGAGCCAAGTTGAGTAGAGGGAGTGGTAGAGGCAACTCGTGCTCTCTATGCTGGGGACCATATTACTCGGCAAACCATTACTTTGGTATTGCTATTGAAAATCCTTGCCGGGGCATTATAACTAATGCCTTTATGCGCCTGCAAAGTGTGCCAACACGACAACAAGTTGACCTCATTGCTGAGCATTTGAAGACTTGAGTGCTTCACATTCCTGTGACAGGCACTTCAATGGAGCTTTGTCATTGGGTTGACGCCGTTCTTGATAGCAAAGACAGCAAGATTCACAATCCTGTACCTATTGTTAAGGTGGTTGAGTGTGCCCTCCTTTTATTTGTCGACCACGGCTCTAAATCCCACATTGCCCACGTTCATGTATTTTCTGGCTTCATTCGTCCATCTTGGCAGCACAGAATGAGCACCATTCACTGATTGCCTGGAGAAGTAGGTCCAGCAGTCCGATCAACATTATGTATGTCATCGAAAGAAATGATGTACTCACGGAGGGGTTTCGGTCCAAGCTGATGCAAGAAGAGGTACTGCATAAGCGCTCCGCAGGCCGGTGGCCGGCATCAGTCTTGTCACAGAACTGCCACCTTGTGCGAGCATTGCTGCTTCAAGCCCTTGCACCTGCCGCCCGGCGTTTGCCAGTAATGTGCACGTCATGTAACAATGACTGTTGGGCTCTCCATCAGAAGACTGAGGGCCAAGATTGCCCCCGCATTGGTTGCAATGCCAGCCGGGCGTCAGAGTCCAGTGCTTAAAGGATGCGTACACACAGATGTGGAGCATGCGTAATAGCTACGAGTCAAGCGAGGGATGTCTGGCCTTTCACTGCCATCACGATCTTCTAGATGAGCTCTTGGAGCTTTAACGAGAGGACTGGGACAAGGGCAGCAGCAGGAGGCACGGCCAGAGGCACGCGAGCGGCAGCAGGGGTGAGGCAGGCGACCGCACAGCAAGAAGAAAGTGCTCGCTTATTGAGAATAGGGGCTGGAACAACCAGCCCGAAAAAGAATGAACAGAGTACGAGAAGGGGGCCAGGGGAAGCGCTAAGAATCAGAAACAAAGCAGCACAGCAAGCCCTGCAACGGCGGCCGTGGCAGCGAGGAGCAGTAGATGGTGACACTTGTGGTCTTCCGATAGCTATATCCAGTGGAGAAGCCGCGCGGTGCGCATGAGATGCGAGGGAAGTCAAAAAGCCGATGCAACTTTCGGGCAGAAAGAGGCTGTGGCGGAAGGGAAATTCTGGCCAAACAGAAGCAGTTCTTCTAAAGAGGGCGAGGTCTAGGTACGGCCGCCCACAATAAGAAAATTGCTCGCTCACAGTAAAAGAAGAAGCCCATGCAAGAAGAAGAAGGAAATGGATAGACAAGGCCCCGTAGAAAAAATACTCGTCCAGTAGAGGGCGGTGGCTGTGATAGGCCAGCCCAGTAAAGAAAGAAGAAAGTGCTCGCCCATTGAGAATAGGGGCTGGATCAACCAGCCCGAAAAAGAATGAACAGAGTACGAGAAGGGGGCCAGGGGAAGCGCTAAGTAACAGAAAGGTTGACCAGAGGTCGGAGGGTCAGAAAAACGTTGAAGCACACACCGACTGAAGTGGCCACCCCCTGGTGATGTAGATTTTTAGATGTGCTTGCCTTTTGTACCTGGCCATTTGGCCTACATTTCTTTCTAATACACGATCTCTTCCTGGTGAGCAGCCGCAGGTCAGAGAAAGGACAAGGAAGTAGTCTCCGGGTAGCCGGTCCCCTGTCTATAGCCAGAGGCTGCAGCCAAAGCGACCGGCACGCAGACGCAACCCTTGTCATTGACCGCGATTGCAGCGATACTGCCAGGCGCATGCGACACACCTGGGCGAGAAGGTGCAGAGGTGCCGGACAGAAGAGCGGACAAGAAAATGCTCGTCCCAGAGAAGAAGAAAGTGCTCGCCCATTGAGGATAGGGGCTGGAAAAGCCAGCCCAAAAAAGAATGAACAGAGTACGAAAAAGGGGGCCAGGGGAAGCGCTAAGAAAAACAAGCACACCTAGAAACAAAGCAGCTACGGATCACTCAGTAACCCCTGCTAAGCAGCCTCAGGGTCAGAGACGCTAGGCTCCTGGAAGTGGGTCCCAAGGAGGCCGGTGGCCTCTGATACGCCGTCCCGAATGGGCACCGGCAAGGGGACAAGCAAAGCCCCCCGTGGCTACAAGGTTTGCACAACTCGCGGCGGGGCCTACGTCGGGGAGGGTCGGTCGGGAGCCAAGTTGCAGTCGGTCGGGGGCTAAGTTGCAGAGGCAAAGAGGGGAAAGAACGTAAGGCATGGCCGTGAGAGGTCCAGTCCAAAAAGAGAAAGTGGCTTCCAAAGGGGGCGAGGCCGTACGAAGCAAGCTCGAAACAAATGGACAAGATCTGAAGAATGCGCTGAATCCCCATAACTAACTCTGACAGAAGAAAGTGCTCGCCCATTGAGAATAGAGGAGCTCGCCCATTGAGGATAGGAGCTGGAAAGCCAGCCCAAAAAAGAATTAACAAAGGACGACAGAGGGAGCATGACTCTTCCAGAAGATGGCGACAGCTGTGATTGGGCATCCCACAAAAGGAATGAACAAGGCAATTTGACACTCTTCCAAAAAAGAAGATAGACGCTTCCAAGAGAGGAAGAAGTGCTCGCCCATAGAGAAGAGGGGCTGGCGAAGGAAGGTGCTCGCCCATTGAGAAGAGGGGCTGGCAAAGCCAACCCAAAAAGAATGGACAATGTTCAAAGCCAAAGAAAGAGGTGCCGAAACAGGACTACACTACCAAACACGACAACGCAGTAGGGAAGCTCAGTACGCGCGAGTGAGCAACATCAGATCGAAGAGGCTGGGAGGCCAGCCCAGAAAAAGGAATGAACAAAGTTTGAAGGGGCCAGGGAAAGCGCTGAAGCTAGCACACACTAAATCAAGCAGCTACGAAACACTCAGTAACCCCTGTCAATCTGGACGCGCTGTTTCCCCTGCTAAGCAGCTGCAGGTCAGAGGATAAAGAAGTGAGCTCTTCCAAAAGGGGCGGGGGCTGTGAAATGCAAGCGCGGCCTGAAAAGAGTGGAAAGCCAGCCCAGAAAGGATGAACAAGGTCCGAAGGGCCGAAATAAACAGCTCCTCCAGTGGCTGTGAAAGAATGAGCTCGCCCACAGAAAAGAGGGGCTGGCAGAAGCCAGCCAAAAAAGAATGGACAAAATCCAAAGATGGCCGAAAGGGCCAGAAAACAGCTCTTCCAGATTGACAGCAATGGCTGTGAGAGGCCAGCACAAAGGAATGGACAAGGTCTGAAAGGGCCGGATGGCGCAAAAAGCAGGATACTAGTTTCCAAAACGTCAGCTAGTGGGTCTCAATGACCTCTAGTCAGTAAGACAAGTCTGACTAAGTAGAGGTTGGAAAAGCGACACCCTGACGGAACACGGAGGCAGCAGCCAAAGTGCACGCAAGCGGACGGCAAGTGCCAGAACCACACAGCGATGCAAGAGACAAGGGCCTGATTAGAAAAGCAAGGGCCGGACAGGGCAGAGAGCGTCTCCGACCTGAGGCTGCTTAGCAGGGGTTACTGAGTAATCCGTAGCTGCTTTGTTTCTTTGTGTGCTTGTTTTCCTTAGCGCTTCCCCTGGCCCCCTTCTCGTCTTCTGTTAGTTCCTTTTTTGGGCTGGCTTTTCCAGCCCCTATTCTCAATGGGCAGAGAACACGTACGAGGTAGCGGGCCGCGAGCGGCCGTGCCGAGCGACCCGCCCAGATGGCTCGGGAGTGCGTCGTGGCCGCGCTGCCGCCAAAGAAGAAAGTGCTCGCCCATTGAGAATAGGGGCTGGAACAACCAGCCCGAAAAAGAATGAACAGAGTACGAGAAGGGGGCCAGGGGAAGCGCTAAGTAACAGAAACAAAGCTGCTACGAGACACTCAGTAACCCCTGCTAAGCAGCCGCAGATCAGAGATGTGAAAAAGCCAGCCCAGAAGAGAGAGAGAAGGCGCGCGGGGCGCATGAATTGAAAGGGAGGCCAATTCAAGCCAATACATTGTTCAGGCAGAGTCGAGTGCAGTCTAAACAATGCTACATAATACGGAGACCTAATCTAAGGTACCTAAGATGACATTAGTACCCACGGGTGAGCACAAAAGCCAGAAAGAGCGAACAAGGTCCGAAGGGCTGGAAGGCGCCAAAAGCACACAACGATGTGAGAGACGAAGGCCCTGCAAGGGCCGTAAAGGGCAGAGAACACGCACGAGATAGAGGGCCGCAAGCGGCCGAGCCGAGCGACCCTTGAGACGGCGTGGGTGGGCGTCGTGGCCCACGCTGCCGTCTCGGGGCCCGCTTCCGCGACGTCAGCCGGGGGGCGGGGCTTCTACGTCGGGCCCGCCCCCCCTGGCGGACGTCGCGGATCTCCTCTCCAGGTGCTCTCTGATGGCCCGCATGGCACCTTCCCCGGTGCAGGACGGCCTTCGAGGCCTCATGAGCTTCCCAGTCTTGTCGTTTTCCGGTGCGGGTGTGGTCGCGGGTCTGTCTCTGGTGGCGGTGACCGGCCCGGTCCAGGCCACCTGGCAGGGGGGTCTCAGGAGAACCCATCAGCATCTTGGCGCGCGGGGCAACTCCGGGGACGTCGGGGTCGTCTCGCCTGTCCTGGGGAAGACCAGGCCCAGCGGGGGGCTAAGAGGGGGAGAGCGCCCCGAGGGAGGGGCCCCCTCGTAGCCGTGAGCGCGGGGCGGGGAGGGAGGGAGCCCCCCCCCCTCGCCGCCCCGGCCCGCCTTCCACCCCCCCGGGCCTTATTATGGGCTCCCGGAACCTGCGCCTTGTCAGTCAGTTCAGCCTCCCCTCCCTCCCCACAAGCTGCCTCTGCCGCTCCTCGCCTCCACTACTCCTGTCAGTGCGTACTGCTGCCGCTCTGCCTTAAGCCTCCTCGCAGCGGCCTCTCAGCCACAGCTCCTTGGCCTTGGCGACCTCTGCGTCGTCGCGAAGCCACTTCAGGTCGAGGCTGGACCGCTCGCAGACGACGACTCCCAGGCTGCTGCCGTCCTCCAGCACAGGGCTGGCTGCACCACCTCGAGAGACTCTTCCGGTCAGAGCGGTAGAGCAGTTGCGGCGCGTTGGCAGCCGCGGGAGCCATGGCGGCGCTGCAAGCACCATGCTGGCGACCTGTGCTGCTGCTCTGGTTACTGTGCTCCTTGCTCGTCTTGGGTGAGAGCTCCGTCTTGAGAAGTTGGTGCCCCTTGATCGTGCTCGGCCGCGCATAAGCAGCATGCGCAGCCAGTAGTGCGAGCACGTCCTCAGATGCACTCCAGGTTCTCGTTGCTAGCTTTGCGTGCTCGCGTGCTTATCCAAAGCCACTGCTGCTCCCATGCAGGCGCCTCCAATGAAGCTCCTATCGGAGCTCCATGGCTCGCACCCCTTGGATCTCCATTGGCCTCACCGGTTGAGGCCCCGGTGGCGGCACCAGAAGCCGGCGGGCCTACCTCCACTGTACTGGCCTCGTCAGTCATGCCACCTCCAGCAATCACTATTGCTGGTTTGGGAAGAGCGGCCCCGCCGCCGCCGCTGAAGGCCCGGCGCATCAGCCGGCTCCGCAACGTGTCTGAGGACGGCCCACCACCGACTCCTGCTCCCACCATGTCACCAACGCCGCTGCCGCCGGTGGCTATCCCTGCTCCAGCGCCATCGCCAACTGAAGCTCCATCACCAACACCATCGCCCAGCCCCGCTGCACCGCCCACACCAGCTCCTTCCCCATCACCGTCACAACCTCCATCATCGCCGCCGCTGCCAACCCCTGCTCCCGCACCCTCGCCAGTGCCCTTCCCCCTGCCGCCATCGCCACCGCCGCCATCGCCACCGCCGCCGGCGCAACGCCCGCCCACGCCAGCTGCTCCCCTCCGGAGGTCGCCGCCACCGGCACCTAAGCTCTCTCCACCGCCACCAGCGCCCAAGTACTTGCCTCCACCGCCGCCCAAGCACTCGCCGCCACCGCCGTCCCCGCCCAAGAGCTCACCGCCGCCACCCAAGGGCATGCACAAGTCTCCGCCGCCGCCGCTCAAGCACTCGCCGCCACCGCCGCCGCCCAAGAAATCGCCGCCACCGCCGTCGCTGCCCAAGCACTCGCCCCCACCACCCAAGGGCATGCACAAGTCTCCGCCGCCGCCCAAGCACTCTCCGCCGCCGCCCAAACGCTCGCCGCCACCGCCGAAGCGCTCGCCGCCACCACCCAAGGGCATGCACAAGTTTCCGCCACCGCCCAAGCGCTCGCCGCCGCCGCCCAAGCGCTCGCCGACGCCGCCCAAGAGGCCGCCACCGCCGCCGCACTCGCCGCCCCCTGCCGCACCAATCCGGCGATCGCCTTCACCGCCCCCCATCTCTCCTCCCCCAGTGCAAGGCCATGGAGAAGGTAAGAGTGACATACTCACCACTTGGAGCTCTGAGCAGTCTGAGCAGCTAATTGCATCATCTATTGGTGCCATCCCATCTGCCTGACAGTAAACTTAGATGAAATAGTTGATTCTTAGCAGATCCTCTGCCTCATTAACCATACTCAGTGCCAATTGTCCTGGTGATGCACTGCAGGTTGCAGCGCAAACCGCGTCACGATCGAAGTCAATTCACCCGATGACATCAAAAAGCGAACGGGGTACCTGAGCACTCAGACAGTTGTGCTGGTACTCCAGCATGACATCACAGTACCCTCAACGCTACGCCTGGACAAGTCGTACTCATGCACAATCATGACATCGCAGGGCGCCAACACCTACACCATCCGCACACAGAATGACAGGAGTGTGGCGGTCTTGATCACCGGCGTGCAGCACTTCCTGATGGTTCGCGTGAGCGTATATGTGCCCATTGTCGTCGACAAGTCCCCATCACCCTGCCCATACAAGGTCTACCAGCACCTGCAGATCGGCTATTGCCCTGCTGTGGTCATCAGCTACTCAAACCTCGTTCAGATTGTCAAAGGGAACTTCGATGGCGCAATCCACCTCTTCACAAGCACCAACTCTCTCATTGACTCAAATACCATAAGAACACATGACTTCTCTGTCATTGTCGGCGGCACTGGCGGCGGCAAGTGGACAACGGCAAAGATGAATCACGTCGTCAGCAACAACCACATTTCTGGAGAGATTGTAGGCATCAATGTTGCATACGGGGCTGTGGGCGTTGAAGTCTCCAACAACTACATTACCGATTTCATTTTTGCTGGCATCTCCCTTGGACGAGGTGTTCACAACACCGGCGATGGTAAGCCCGCACGCTGAACATGTGATGACCTGCACATGTTTCCTCGCGCCTCCCAGTGCATTCACCTAAATTGCCCTGCTTTACTTATAGGAGTTCATATCCAGCAGCTAATGGACGTCCTCGTGTGCCACTTGCAGCAATGTTTATCACCCTATCTAACAACTACATGGACATCAAGTCAGAAACACCTTACATTCCTGATGCTACCGGAATCTACATGGTCACCCACTGGATCAACCCAGGTTAGTGAATAGGAGAATCAATGTCGCCTGTGACAAGTGCAATGTGCTGTGCTTGACTCTTAATTGCTGCTTTGCGCTCTGCAAGCATGCCCCAATAGTCACACTTGTGCTGTTGATTGATGTTAACACCTGTATACTTCGATCTGGTGCAGGCAATCACCTCAAATGCAACTATGTCGTTGGAAGCATCCCGCACTGCGTTTACCTCGACTTTGCCAGCTCAGGCTACCAGATTGATGGGCAAGTGTGCATTGGAACTGGGAACGGCTTGAAGGCCAATACGGGCCACAACAACAACATTCTCGGCATGGTCATAGCAGACCCGTATGCACAACCTGGCTACATTGCTCCACAGCTAAACTGGAACTGTGTCAGTGACCCTGGCATCTCCTGGGATTCTGATCGCCGGAAGTACTTTGACACCCCAGACTTTCAGAAGGTCAGTCCATCTATATCCTCATAAGCCTCACTTGGTGATGCTTGCTACCACCAGAGCTTTCACCATGCAAAGCAGTTCGCTTCTGCTTCAAGTGTCCAGTAAACTGACCTTCCTAGCTCCTGTTTTATGTCCAGGCCTACCCGTGGCTTCAGGACTTCTGCAAAATCACACATGTCAACGGCCACAACTGCAACGCCCCTGGGGGCTTGACGCGAGAGCAAACTGGCGGTTGCAGCGGCATGCCCACGGGCAACATTTGGGAGGTGAGGCCACGTGGCAGTGTTCACCTCACAATGTTAGGCCATCTTGACTAATTTGAAGCTTTTATTATATAGCTGAGAAGGTAGCACATGCATACTGCAGTCGACTGACCTTCCGGTTGCTTTCCATGATGCAGTCTGTTGTGCTTGCTGGGAAGACCAAGCATGTTCCAGAGTTCTATGGGTTGACCCTTTTGCCAGCATTGGCCGATGTCAACACCATCGAGTACCTCATGTACCCGGGCGCCAGTGCCTTTGCAGTTAACGCCATAAATGGGCTCCAATTCAATGATCCTGCCAGGAACGACTACGGTCTCAGGCCAAACTCGCCAATTTACCAAACGTTCCCCCACTTCCCAAGCTGCCCAATTGACAATACAGGACCCAAATATGTGCCAGAGAGCTACTACTACTTGAGGTTTTGATATGCTAGCCTGTCTTGCAGGATCACAGTGCAGTTACCTCTCCTATCTCCCTTAACCAGTGTTGTGTGCAGTTACTGTCTCCCACTCCCCCCCTGGCATGAGATCGTCTTTAGCGACCTACCTGTCCTTTGACGTAGCCCAGGGCAAGCGCAGACATTGTCACATAGAACGGCGACAGAGTTTCCATTCTGTCCATTTCACTTTCTGTAGGGTCACTGGACCAATATCCAAGCCGATGGTGCCTGCACCACGTGCTTGGCTCTTGGTCCACTTACCGTAGGAAAGGACAAGTTGAGACAGTATAGCAAAACTTCAGTGACTATTTATGATCACATATGACTTGTCTCCTTGATTCTCAAATGTTATCAATAACCTATCTCAAAATCTACTCTGATGTTCTTCCCACCCTAACAACTCACCAAGTATCCGAAGTTTGGCATGAGAAGTAAGAAACTTCTGCTGCAAATTTTGAACACAACAATGATCATCATTGTTAAATTATTCACAGATTCACAGATAAAACTATGTCGACATTACTTTTATGTTAGATGTAACCTATTGCACACGTCACTAACTAAACATTGACTTTCTCAATATAACTTTCTAATATGGTTCACTAAACACTTCCTTTGTTCACACAGCCACAACACACATCGACAAGCTGTCACATCTGTAAAAAGATTGAGTTTATCGGTCAAATCTATTGTACCAATGTATCACTACAATCTGGTTGTCATACTAATGTCAAAAGTATTAAAATATTCAAAAGTCATTTCTATTTTACAACTTATCTCTTAATTCCACATTGCAATTTTCTTGGAAGGAGAAAGGCGAGCTGACAACTGTCATTACAAAATTGCAAAACTTACGCTGTGGAAGTACGTGGCAATGCTCTGGCGTACCTTTCTCCTCTCAGCTGGAGTACTGCCTTGTGGCGGGTGGTTGTCCATCCCAAGCACTCGACCTAATAAGGACGTATTCAACAGCTCCTACCTGCGTGTCAGGGGCCAAACGCTACATTCACAATATTTCCGTTTGCTGGCTATGCCCTGCCATTTCATCTGTCACTGCAATTTGTTCACGATCACTGCCTTCTTGGAGGAGGAAAGATCTTTCTTTTGTGTGCTTCTTGGTGCCTCTCGGCCCTTTGCACCTTGCTCGTTCTTTGGGCTGGCCTCTCACAGCCATTGCCTTACATTGAACGAGCTGTTTCTCGTCTAGGCTATGATGCCGATCCTTCAGAAGCTCTACCCAACGGTTGGAGCTGTTATTCTTCTACCAACCAGGCCAAATCCAGCACCGTGGTGCGTGCTCAACCGTTTACCCGGTAGTGGTGGACACTTTGCGCCGGACGACCCTCACATCTGCAAGTGACGACGGCCATGTAAGTGATCTACAGTACTGCATTGTCTTCGAGTGTCATTCCTTTGCCGCCCGGCATTCAACTTAGTACCAGATCGAGCAGGAAGTGCTTGTGATGTTCACTATATGAGCTTCTGACGTCTTATTGCAACTAGTTAAGGTAGTTCCAGCATCCTGACTTATGACAAGAACCTGACTTTGAATGCAGTGGTTTACAAGAAGCAAATTTGTGCTATGACAGTGAGTCAAAGTGGCCAAGTAAACAGGCATGTATCAACAAGCAGATTGTTGATTTCTGCTTATGACTTTTCTACTTCATTGTACACTGCAGGCCTTCAGTCTGCACAGAATTCTGAACTTACATGACTGTGGATCTAGGGTTTAAGATTTGTGCGGCATGAAGTTCTCTACTTCTATGCCAATAGAGGGCTTCAGAACTGCTCTGGAAGTGAGCATACATGAACATGCAAAGAAGAGGTGCAGTGACTGATATAGACATCAACTGAAACTCAGATCAGTTGTATTTTGACAACCGATCAATGCTTGACAAAGGTTTTCAAAGCATTCCCTGTCAAAAATTGCACATACATTGGTGAGGTGTAATTATTGTCTGCTTCGCATGGGGCCAGCCGAAGCTTGTATCTCATGTTCAAGATGCTGTGTTAGGTGTTGAAGGTCAAAAAGTCTGATTGGTGGACTGTGTTATGTGTGAGATTCAGCCCTTCTACACTAGGAATTGAACAGCTTTTCCAATATAAGGCAGTGGCTGTGAAAAGCTAGCCCAAAGGAATGTACAAGGTCTGAAAGGGCCGGATGGTGCCAAGTGCAGAATACTGTTCTTCAAGACGTCAGCAAGTGGGCGCTTTAGTCAGCAAGTGTAAACCAGAAGAAGGCGGAAAATCGTCGCCCTAACAAAGCCCGGAGGCAGCAGCCAAGGCGCGACCTGCACGCAAGTGGACGGCAAATGCTAAGAACATTTCTCTTTGAAGATTGATAGCATGGGAGTACTACCAACATCACTTGTTTAGAAGGTGGTTTAGTGGGTGCAGTGACAGAAGAGCGTGCTGATCGGAAAGGATATCCTGTTGGGAAGACTGTTGCATGTCCTGAACCAACAATTGTTTCACATACTGCGTTCCACAAGGAACTTAAATGGGTCCACTTCGAGTATTGCACTGTTCTTGAAAAGTACAGGTTTTCCACTAACTGAGAGTTTCACTGAAAGCAATCTTCATTTTCATTGGTACAACCGATGATATACAGTAACTTCGCATTGTACCAGTGTTCTTCTTGTTGCATTTTACCCCCACGATTCACTTTCAAGATGTTTACATTCATGATATTTACCTACTTGCTTGTAGTTTTGATTCACAACGATGCAATTTTAAGTTTCCCTTTCTTCGTGTGGTGCTATATTACTTAAGAATGAAACATACAAATGTATGTTACTAATGATAATACGACATACTGAAGATATTTGGATGAAATTTGTAAGTTTGGAGTTCTGTTGAGATTACATGGTACTGTTACATGGTTGTGTATTACAAGCTGGAGCTACTTTCTGCAACTTCACTCTCTTGGGTTCACTTAGTGATGACATGTGGTTTGGCAAATGATGTAAAGTGCAGCTTGTGCAGTATAAATCAAACCGTTGGCTGATAGTGTGCATTGTATGAGTTAGAAGCACTATTGTTAGGTCCACAAGATTGAGTGCTAGTAGATGGTCAACGGCCAACTAAACGGATATGGGTTGTTAAGTATTCCCTACTCTACCTTTAGAACTTACAAATCCGTACAAGTTGGCTTTTGACCGTCGACTGCATTAACACTACCATATCAAGATGGAAAGAGCTTCTACAGCAGCTAGTAGTCTGCGTACAAGGGTCAAGGAAGTTAGGTAAGATCTTTCCAGCTTCGCCTTTTTCCATCTGTCACAGGGAGATCCGCTAGTGACATCTATGCCAAAGGTGTCTTCAGCTGGCAAATTTGGTCAAGTAGAGGGAAGAGGCGACAGGTTTTGGACCATTGTCTGCTTTCGGGCAGTTGGGGAAGTTGGGGAACGTTTGGAAGATGGGGGAATTTGGGTGCAGTCCATAGTCGTTGTTGGCAGGGTCGTTGAAGCCCAGTGTGTAGTTGGCATTTGTAACCACAGCGGAGGGTCCTTTGTACTTCAGGTACTTGATGGTGTTGATGTTAGGTTGTGCAGGGAGGATGTCTAGGCCATAGAACTCGGGTATGTGACCGGAGATGGCAGCCACAATAACGCTCTGCACAATATCATGATGGAAAATGTTCAGTCATGTCTGTAGTGAGCTCACTGATGAGCTACAGTGTAAGACCTGCGATGACTAGGAGCTTGAAGATGGAAGGTGGGAGACTAACAATTACAGCATATTACTCTGAAGTCAAGGAGTTGAGAAAGACTAACCTCCCAGTAATTTGCTGTGGGCATGCCACTGCAGTTTCCGGTTTTGGCGGCGGTGAGACCCCCCGGTGCATTGCAGTTCACGCCGTTGATTTTGGTGATGGAGCAAAAGTTGGTGAGCCATGGATATAGCTGTAAGTTCAGAAGGCAACATCTGTCAGATCTAGGCTTAACAGTCGAAGCACTATCTCTTGTAGCATCAGCACAGTACAAGGCAACAGCGCAAATGAAAGCCGAGTAAGTCAAGAGATTGCAGCAAAAATGCAGCAGCTTGAGTCGGAATCAGTGAGAAGTCAAACAAATACTGTGCTCAGTTGAGACTGCTTTCAGTTGTTCCAAGCCATGAGGATAACTCACAGCTCGAAATTGGGGTGTGTTGAAATATTGTTGCCGTTGCTTGTCCCAGGAGATGCCGGGATCCGCGACACAATTCCAGAAAAGTTGAGGGGCAATATATCCAGGCTGAGCGTAGGGCTCGGCAATAACCATACCCCTGATGTTGTTGCTGTGGCCCGTATTGATCTTCAGACCATTGCCACTGTGGATGCAGACAGTACCGTGGATCTGGACGCCAGAGGTGCCGAAGTCGAGGTAGATGCAGTGAGGTATGCGGCCGACTATGTAATTGCAACTGAGAGTGTTATCTGCAACCGAAGACAAGGGACCAAGTCAGCACCCGGCGGCTCAATGACATCTGAGTGTACTCTGTTCAAAATCTCTAGGTGCACGGTAGTGAGTCAGACACTTGATTTGATGGGCTTTTTAACTATATGCAGCAGAGAGGCATATGTGCTGCTTACTTGGGTTGATCCAGTGCAGCACACAGTATATTCCAGCAGCATCAGGGATGACAATCGCGGTCGTGTTTAGGGCCTCAATGTAATTGTTCGCGACCACATTGTGCATGGCTGGCACAGCAAGCAATGAGTGAACATGGCCTTAGACTGGTGAAGTGGACAGAGCAGATATCAATGTGGTCTGAAGTACTTTGGTCAAGTGAGCAAAAGTCAGTAGGAGTGCATTTGCATCGCATTCAGGATAAGGGGTTAGAGAAGGAATGGTCAAGAACGTTCAGGGGCCAGAGAGGAGACTACTAATGGACTTACCATCTCCAGTATTGTGAGCACCACGACCGAGAGTGACTCCAGAGAAGATGAACTCGTCAATGTAGTTGTTGAGGATGTAGATGCCAGTAGCACCATAAGCAACGCTCACGCCAGTCACGTAGCCCTGGATCCTGTTGTTACTGACCACGTTGTTCATGAGGCTGGTTGTCCACTTGCTACCGCCTGTGTTGCCGATAATTATTCCCCAGTCCAAGGTGGCAATGTGGTTGCTGTCGATCAGAGTGTTGGTGCTGCGGAAGAGATGGATGCCCCCATCTAAGGTCGCCCTCGTGATCTGGACGCGGTTGCAGAGGTCGATGGCCAGCGCTGGGCAGAATGTGGGCTCGATGTACGCAAACACCTTGTACGGGCAGGGCTTTGGCGAGGTCCCATTGATGATGGGTATGTGGAGATTGGTGTCCATCATGAGGAAGTTGTTGACCTGGGAGAGCAGCAGCACGGGCGCCTTGTCGCTCTGGGACTTGATGGTGTGGGGTTTGCTCGAACTTGACCGCAAGATGGTGCATGAGAAGGACTTATTGAAAGTTATGGTGGACGGGGTTGTGACATCATTGAGGAGCTGGAGCTCGACGGTCTGCGTCGCGGGCCACTTTAGCCGGCTATTGATGTCATTGATTGTGCGGACGCTGATGATCACCTTAGTCGCACTGCAGCCTGGAAGAACAGTCGAACTTGCAATCAGGTCAGCCTCGAGAGATAATACATGGTCAGGTCTTCTAAGTCAAGAGTCGCCCAATATGTGTATATATATATATGGGTGTACATTTAGGAGCTCTTAATATGACAGCAGATGGCACTGCAAGTTTCCGATTCTGCTCGAGGGCTTGTGAGAATCCTGGGCCTGGTTTTACCTGAGGTGCCAGGGGAAGATGGCTGGGCAGGTGGAGGGCGGAGGCCCGTAGACGGTGGGGGAAGTGCCGGGAGCGATGGCGGCAGCCGAGGTGGCGGATGCGGCGGCGGCAGCGACGGTGACGGCGGATGCGGCGGCGGCGGCGACGACGACGACGGCGGCGGATGCGGCGGCGGCGGCANTGATGATCACCTTAGTCGCACTGCAGCCTGGAAGAACAGTCGAACTTGCAATCAGGTCAGCCTCGAGAGATAATACATGGTCAGGTCTTCTAAGTCAAGAGTCGCCCAATATGTGTATATATATATATGGGTGTACATTTAGGAGCTCTTAATATGACAGCAGATGGCACTGCAAGTTTCCGATTCTGCTCGAGGGCTTGTGAGAATCCTGGGCCTGGTTTTACCTGAGGTGCCAGGGGAAGATGGCTGGGCAGGTGGAGGGCGGAGGCCCGTAGACGGTGGGGGAAGTGCCGGGAGCGATGGCGGCAGCCGAGGTGGCGGATGCGGCGGCGGCAGCGACGGTGACGGCGGATGCGGCGGCGGCGGCGACGCCGTGGGAGGCGGCAGCGGCGGCGTTGTTGGCGGCGGCGGCGGCGGCGAAGGATTTGGCGTTGGCGGTGTGGCAGTTTGCGAGCGCAGGCGGACGATCTTGCGGGGCTGCAGCTGCGCCGTCGCTGCACAACGCCATGGCCGCCAGCACCAAGCAACGGCTAAGCAAAGGGGACAAGCTCTCATTTCGCGTCGTTCCAATTCGTTTCTTCTGCCGCGGCGGGCCGGCCATGGCTGCCGCCGCTAGAGCTGCGCCACAGCGGCCGAGCTCCTGCCGTCAGAGAAGTAAGCAAGAGCGGCGTCCGTCGCCCGCTAGCGGCTCGGCTCTCACCGCCCAGAGGGGAGGCCGCTGCGCAGAGGAGCAGCAGCAGCAGGGCGAGCGCCTTCGCGGGCGCCATGGCGAGCAAGCTTCCGCCGCGGCAGCAGCAGCGGAGAGCAAGGTGCCTCCAGGCGATCTCGGCGAGCAGCGCTAGAGCGACGAGGAGCCGCAATCGGCGCCGAGGAGGAGGTGCGGCTGGCGCTGGCGGCTGGCTGCGGGGCAGTGGAAGCAGCGGCCAAGGCCTCAGAAGCCTTTATAGGAGGGCCTTATGGAGGCACTCATAGCGGCGGCCATGGAGTAGGGGTCGTGCGGGGCTGGGTGGGCCGGGGCCGGGCGGCGGTGGCAGCCGCCATGGCGGAGGCCGGGAGGAGCTGCAGGCCACGGGGGGGGGGGGGGGTTTCCTTCCCCCGGGGTCGCTCTGTGGGATTCACCTGGCGCGAGATGCGGCGCTACGGACGGGGCGTGCCGTCCGGCGGCCGGAGGTACGTCCCCACTCCTGGGGACAAATGCTGCCCCAGGGGGGTAGGTGGGGTGATCAAAACTCCCCCCGCTGGACCCTCTCCACAGTATGGGCTCGCTAGTTTCTGCCCAGCATGGCCCGAGTGTTTTGTGATCAGAAGAAGCGGCACTCCCAGTGGCACTCCCAGCCTTTCCCAGCCACCAGTCAATCTGGCCGCGCATCCTTGCAGTGGGGGCAAAAGAAGCAAGGGCAAGGGCTGTGAATAGCCAGCCCGAAAGAAGTGACAAAGGTTTGAAGGGGCCAAAAAACGTTTAGCAGCTACGAAGGGGCAAGAAGAAAGCAAGCGCGGCCACATTAACAGGTGGCTAGGAGAGGCCAGCCCAAACCACCAAGCGCGGCCAGATAAATTGGTGGCTGAGGCCAGCCCAAAAGAAGGGAAGCGCGGCCAGATTGACTGGTGGCTGGGAAAGGCCAGCCCAAAGGAGAAGCGCGGCCAGATTGACTGGTGGCTGGGAAAGGCCAGCCCAAAGGAATGGACAGTGTCTAAAGGAGCCGGAGTGTGAATGACAACCAATTACTGGCCACTCCAGGCCTGTCCCTATACGAAAGCGCGTTTGTATTCTCCCGTTCTGTTATAGCATTCTGAGTCCCCTCCGTCATGTGGCCCCTTCGAACCTTCAGCACTTCTTTTGGTTACTGAGGTTGCTGAGCGTTCCCTGGCTGATGTCTTAGTCCTAGTCCTTCGTACAACTGACTGCTTCCAGACCTTGCTTCAGACCTTGTCCATTCCTTTGGGCTGGCTTTTCCCAGCCACCAGTCAATCTGGCCGCGCTTTGCATCTTTTGGGGCTGGCTTCTCACAGCCATTGCCCCCATTGAGAGATCCACTTCATCCGTCCCTTCGCGTCCACTTCAAGCGCCTGCAGGACTGGCAGATGAAGCAGCCTCAGCAGGTAAAGCGCCCCCACAGTTGGTCAAATCAGTTGTGCCCAGTCCAGCGGAGCAAAACCAGGCGGGGGGCCCGGATCGGCGCCCGCCCGGCGGTCTCCACGTGCAACACGTGGCGACGCCGCCGCGATCCTCGCCGCGAGGTGCGGCGGGCGCGCGGGCGCGCCCCCCGGGTCGTCTCCGACGTCGGGCCCCTTGTCGTTTTGCGGAGGCGGGGGACGGTGGGTGGGGCCCACCTCCCTTCCCTCCCTGAAGCTCAGTTTCTTACACTATCGTCAGTGACTGTCCTACATGGTCCTTGCTCAGTCACATCTCTTTCAGCGATTTCTGGCTTGCATCCACTGACCAGAAGAAAGCGCGGCCAGATTGACTGGTGGCTGGGAAAGGCCAGCCCAAAAGGAATGGACAAGGTCTGAAGGAGCCGGAGTGCGAAGGACTGACCAGAGGTTACTGAGAGTCCCCTTGCCGATGTCTTTGTCCTTCCGCACTCCGGCTCCTTCAGACATTGTCCATTCCTTTGGGCTCGCCCCCCCCTGCCACCACTTAAGCTGGCCGCGCTTGTCTCTTTCGGAGTAAGTAGTTGTCCTACGTGGTCCCTGCTTAGTCATATCTGTCAGCGCTTTCTCGCCCTCGGACCTTGTCAGCTGTCTTCGGAGTTTCCTTCTGGGATGGCCAATCACAGCCATCGCCCCCCTTCTGGAAGGACCACAGCCCTCGCCCCCTTGTGTGGAGCAGCGCCCCCTTCTTTTCGGCCCCTTCGAACCTTGTCAACTCTTTTCGGGCTGGCTATTCACAGCTCTCGACCCCTTTGATCATTGCTTAGACTCTAGGCGCTTTACGGCCACCAGTCAATTTGGAAGCGCTGTTTCTTCACGGCCCCTTCAGACCTCGTCATATCTTTTCGGGCTGGCATTCTCGCTCCTAATGGTCGCAGGTTCAAGCCCTCTACACTCAGGCGGGTATGATGGAATTGGTAGACAAGCTAGCTTAGGTTCTAGTGAAATTTTCATGGGGGTTCGAGTCCCTCTACCCGTATCTGGATGGATGTGTGAGTGGTTGAAGGTCCCAGTCCTGGAAAGTGAAGTACAATTAATACCGGGGGTTCAAATCTCTCTCCATCCCAAGCACTCGCTTAGACTCAACGCTATATCTTGTCTAAGCCTCACGTCGACATAAGCTACTCCTTGTGTGCCTCGTTTCGGCTAAAACTACCCGCGCCGATCGGCGCCTCTCCTTGTCCGGGCGTGCGTGCGCCCCGCTACACCTTACCTACTCGGACGCCGAAGGCGTGCGTCACGACCCTCTACAACGGCGGGGCCCAAGGACATTTCTGTCGCGAATCAGTGTCCAGATCTCCGCTGCCATCCACGACCCAAGTCGGCAGTCAGTCGAGTGGGCCAGTGCTGAGCTCCCACGAAACATGCGTGCTGGAGCTCGTCCACCGTATAAGTTAAACACTATGTTTACGTCACTCCTTATCGAGTTAATATATCCGTTGCAGTGCTCTGCCAATCTGGTCGCAGATTCCTTGTGCAGCTTAGTCGTATTCTTGCACCGAGAGAAAGGAGCAGGCATGGCTGAGGAGCCGAGACTTAGTATGAGAATGTGATGCAGGGCAAGTCAGGCACCTGAAGCTTCCTCAGCTGAAACGAAGCCATCCGCATCTTCTTTGGTGTCGAGATGCTTTTGCTGGCAATGACATTGCTACACTCCAGGCGGCAAGAGTAGTCACTTTTGCAGGAGTACAGGAGTACAGGAGTAGAAGCAGCTCTTCCAACTGGGCTGAAAAAGCCACCCCACAAAAGCAATGAACAAGATCTAGAGAGGCCGGAATGAGGTGGACAGCACAGGAGAGACTAACGAATAGAAAAGAATAGCTTTTCGATGTAAGGCAGAGGCTGTGAGGGGCTAACCTAAAGAATGTATAAGGTCTGAAGGGGCCGCAAAATGCACGAATCGGATCCAGCAGGAGCCTCTGCCGGGAGCCCAGTCTCGGAGATTGGCAGTGGCCGTGTTGAGAGCACGGCCGGGAATCTTAGCTCGGAAAGCGCACGCGGAAGCGTGGTGCCGCAGAGAGGCGCCTGGTGGGCATGCCTAACGAGGCCCGGAGAGGGCGCCCTATTAAGCAAGCCGAGTTCCTTGGGGCCAGGAGCTGCCACGGGGCGCCTGCCCAAATTTGGGCCGCTCTCTGGCTGGGGCTCCTGGGGCCGCATTCCCCCATCCCCTTGCCATCATCACAAGCCATGGCGCTTTTACGGCGCGCAGTGGGGCGCCCTCCTGGCCACCATCTTCTGCGGGGGCAAGCTCCGAGGGCGCCCCACACAGCGAGAGCTGTGCCCGACCTTTGTCGCTCACCATATATCACTTACAGCATCCCCATCATTTGCAAGTATTGCTGGCCTTGCGGTGCTCGCTTGGTGTTGTCAATGACAGCATCACCACCATTAGTGCTGGCGTCGTGGTGGTGCACTGTAGCGGAGCGCCTGCTCTCGCTCGCGTGAGCGTGCAGACAAAGCGACATGACGTCCCGGCTCTCTACGGGCGGGGAAAGACGTCGCGATGGGGCCCGCCATGATTGCCACCGCCGCGGCGCGCAGCCGTTCGGCGCGGCGGGGCGACGTGGGCGGCCCCACTGCCGCGCCCGCGGGATGGCGGCAATGGCGGGGCCTTGCCGCCCTGCCCCTCGTGTGTTAGGATGTCGGGGGACCAGGTATCTGGAGAAGAAGCTCTTCCAAAACAAATCACTGGGATTGAGTGGGCACCCAGCCGTCGTCGCCATCTGTGTAGCGGTGTCTTTGTCGTTTCAGGGCCCCTCAAGCAGGCAGGTGTTTCGCATGCGCCTGTCCAAATCCATGCGCCATAATAGCCTTTTTAATATTGGAGTCATTTATGGCGCCACCGGTCCATGGCTCACGCCTTGTACATGCGTGCTGCCATGCTCTAGCTGCACCCTCTGGCTTCCGTCAAGGGGACTGCTTTCCGCTTCTGGTCTTCCTAACTCGAGGCTGCTAAGCGAAGGTCACCATGTGATTATCCTACATGGTACGTGAAAAAGTCTAGCAATTTCCGGCCCCTTCTGACCATTTCGATTTTTCGGGCTGGCTTCCATAGCCCTCCACCCCTAAGGAAGGAGCTCACTTCACCTTTCCGACCTTGTCTGCGTGTTTTGACTAGCGTAAACTGGAAGAGCTGTTTTATTGGGCTGACTTTTCTCAGTCATCGCCCTTCTGCTGTTTGGGAGTGGCTCAAGGCCACCGCTTCCTGTGGACGAGCATAATCTTCTGGAAGAGGGCGATGGCTGTGGACTGTCAAGCAGCTTCAGAGAAGGGGAGGGCTGTGGAAGGCCAGCCCACAATTGGCTGAACAAGGTCCAGGGTCCAGGGCCCAGGGTCCAGGGCCCATGCCTTTCTGTAGAGCTATTCCCGTCCTGTTGCATTTTTTTAGCTGTCCGGCCCCCTTATAGACCTTGTCCACTCATCTGTGGGCTGGCCTCTGACAGCAATTTCCCTTAATTGGATGAGCTGTTTCTTCCAAGAGCCAGGCGAATTTTCTTGTATTCGAATAAACGGTCAAAACGACCAAGTGCAAAGGCAAGCACATCTGGTGATGTACATCACCTACTGCATGTTGACCGACCTCAATAAGCACAGATTAACATGTAAAGGTCGCCTCATACGAGATACCTTCGATGCCTGACATCGGATGGCCACTTTCAAGCCCTTCTGCACCAAGTAGAGCTCCCCAGCTTTCTGGTGCAAAGCATGAGCCTGAGCACGCTGCACAGAGGCCGACACACGGCGGCGCAAGAACAACGGCTATGTAGCTGGCAAGCCCATCTCGGGGAGGAAGAGATCGTGTATTAGAAGGAAATGTAGGCCAAATGGCCAGGTACAAAGGCAAGCACATCTAAAAATCTACATAACCTACAGCAGATTGACCCGCTCAATAACCACGGGTCAAAACATAAAGGTCACTACTCGATGCATGAATACTAGTTGCCAGGAACGGAGCCCTTCTGCCACCTACTAGAGCTCGCCCAGCTTTGTGGTGCAAGGCACTAGCCTGAGCACGCTGCAAACAGGCCGAAACTCGTCGTCGCAAGAGCGACAGATGTGCAGCTGGCAAGCCCATCTCAGCCGGAAACACATCTGCACGTCGGGGAGGGGGCCATGGCGGCTACGATGACGGCCAGCCCAAGCTGAGAACGCCGGAAGAGGTAATAGCTCTTCCAATGTAAGGCAATGGCTATTGGAGAGCAGCCCAAAATTGGACAAGAATGAATGAAAACTTGGCTGCCGTGGGCGGCAGCCAGTGACCAGAAGGTAGCCAGCCGAGGGGGAAAAGACGAGATGCGGCGCAGATAGCCACTGGACCGAGAGGACAGCTTCTCTGGGCGCAATGTTGGCATCTTTGTCGAGGCCGGTTACACGGGTGCGCTCGAGAATACCAGCATCATGCCTCCGACGGTTGGGGCGGATGGCCGCCTCCACACCCGGCGCGCCGATCTCGTCGCCAGCGCGCTCGGCGTGGGGCCTCGGCTCATCGCCGACGTTGTCACGACTGACTGTTTTCATTCCAGGAGCGCCAAACGCGCGTTGTAGGAGGCGGGCTGCGCAGTCCGCCAAGCGGCGGGCGCAAAGGAACGTAAATACTCTGATCACCCGGTGGGAGACGAGTTTGTCCCACTCGCCGCCGACGTACACGGCGGTTTTGGCACAAATTGGCTTGACCTGCTTCACCGCTTTGCGGGCGAGCACCGGCCCGCCGCCTCGGGCAGCAGGGCGAGCAGCCTGGCTTCAATGTCGCCGGGTCCCTCGCTCACGTCTTCCGGATGTGCTTGGTTATCTCTTTGCAGCGGTCCCTCGCCTTTGCGGTTCACTTGCACGCAGGCCGCGCTTTGGCGGCGGCCTCGGGCTTCCGTCAGGGCGACATCTTTCCGCCTGTGAGCTATTCCGACTTGCATCTTTTGACTAGAGGTTACTGAGCGTCCTCTTGCTGATGTCTTAGTCCTTAGCACTCCGGCTCCCTCAGACCTTGTGCATTCCTTTGGGCTGACCTCTCCCAGACACCACTTAATGTGGCCGCGCTTTCTCTCTTCTCTGGGCCCATGATTCTTTAATGTCAACCTCACATTGTTTGGATCGTACACTATAATTTCCATGCTAGTCCAAGAGAGGATTCCAGCTGAATGCCCAACTAACAAATCTGCGCCGCATTGAAAATCACCCCCGGAAAGAAGGACGCTTCCAGCAGAGAGCGGTGGCTGTGAGAGAAAAGTGGCTCTCCCAGAGGAGATGAGATGGAGAAGAGAGCTCTCTATCTTTCTGTGTGCTTGTCTTTCGTAGCGCTTCCCCTGGCCCCCTTCTCGTACTTTGTTCATTCTTTCTTCCTCAATGGGTAAGCCCTTTCTCCCGGCTAGCTACTCAGACTTGCATCTCCTGACTAGAGGTTACTGAGCGTTCCCTGGCTGATGTCTTAGTCCTGGTCCTTCGTACTCCGGCTCCTTCAGACCTTGTCCATCCCTTTGGGCTGGCCTTTCCCAGCCACCAGTCAATCTGGCCGCGCTTCCTTTCTCTCAATGGCTGTGAAAGGCCAGCGGGGAAAGCAGCAAAGAAGAAGAAAGGCCTCGCCGATCAAGAATAATGAGGAGAGCGGTTGGAAAAGCCGGCCCAAAAATGAAGGAACAAAGAACGAGAATGGGGCCAGGAGAAGGAGAAGTGCTCGCCCATAGAGAAGAGAGGCTGGCAAAGCCAGCCCTAATAAGAGTGGACAATGTCCAAAGCGAAAGAAAGAGGAGCCGGAAAAAGAAGAAGTGGCACTCGCATTGGGGGCAAGGGCTGTGAAAAGACAGCCCGAAAAGAATTGACAAAAGGTCGAAGGGACCAGAAAACGCTTAGCAGCTACGAAGGAGCAAGAAGAAGGGGCCTGAAGAAGCTAAACAACGGGGAAAAGGACTACACTACAAAAACTGCAAAAGACGGAGAATGGGAGGGAAGCTCAGGGAGAAGAAAGTGCTCGCCCATTGAGGATAGGGGCAGGAAAAGCCAGCCCCAAAAAGAAGCAACAACCGATGAGAAGGGGGCCAGGGGAAGCGCTAAGAAAAACAAGCACACAAAGAAAAACAAGCACACAAAGAAACAAAGCAGCTACGGATCACTCAGTAACCCTTGCTAAGCAGCCCCAGGTCAGAGACGCTAGGCTCCTGGAAGTGGGTCCCCTGGCCAGAGCCAGAGAGCTCGCCCGCAGAGAAGAGGGGCTGGCAAAACCAACCCAAAAGAACGGACTATGTCCAAAGGCAAAGCCAAAGAAAGAAGTGCCGTCAGGGGGCCAGCAAGGGGGCCAGCAAAGCCCCTCAACCTGTGAGGGGGGCGGGGCCGGGTGCTTCGAACGGCCGGCTGCCGCCTTATCGGACTGACCGCCTGGGCGGCCGAGAAGCCACCACGTGGCGGGTGCGCAGTGGTTCTGAGCCAGTTCTTTTTCCCGCTGGCAATTGATACCCATGGGGCGTTGGGCGCTCGGTGGCTCGAGTTGCTCACCCAGCTCGCCCGCCACGCCATCGCCCGTCGCTTCCATGGGGCGGGGAGCGGATAGGACGCGGCACGGCCCGCCGTCGACAGGCGGGAGAGCTGGTGGCGCGGGCGCAAGTGGGCGCCTCGGCGCGCGGCTCGGCGGCACGACTCGGGTCGGCCGTCGCGTCGACGTCGGAGCGGCGTCCCGCTTCCCTCCCCTTGGGAGGACCTGGGCGCCCTCCGGCCTTCGTGCCGGCAGAGCCCTCGCTGCTGCCTCTGGCTCTGGCCAGGGGACCCACTTCCAGGAGCCCAGCTTCTCTGATCTGCGGCTGCTTAGCAGGGGTTACTGAGTGTCTCGTAGCAGCTTTGTTTCTGTTACTTAGCGCTTCCCCTGGCCCCCTTCTCGTACTCTGTTCATTCTTTTTCGGGCTGGTTGTTCCAGCCCCTATTCTCAATGGGCGAGCACTTTCTTCCGGGGCTGTCCCCGGCCCTCCCCGGGGCTACTTAAAAAGGGGTTACTGAGTGTCTCGTAGCAGCTTTGTTTCTGTTACTTAGCGCTTCCCCTGGCCCCCTTCTCGTACTCTGTTCATTCTTTTTCGGGCTGGTTGTTCCAGCCCCTATTCTCAATGGGCGAGCACTTTCTTCTGATAGGAACGCACGACCTGCTGCGGGATGCCATTTTGGCATCTTTGTCGAGGCCGGTTATGCGGTGGCGCTCGAGAACACCAGCGTCATGCCTCCGACCGTTGGGGCGGATGGCCGCATCCACACCCGGCGCGCCGACCTCGTCGCCTTCTTCTTCGCTCGGCGGGGGACCTCGGCTTATCGCAGACGTCGTCACAACTGACAGCTTCGTTTCCAGCAGCGCAACACGCTCGTCGGAGGAGGCGGGCTACGCAGTCAGCCAAGCGGCGGGCGAAAAGGAACGGAAGTACTCGGATCGCCCGGTGGGAGACGAGTTCGTTCTACTGGCAGTCGACGTGCACGGAGCCTCTGCCTCGAAATGGCTTGACTTGCTCCACCGCCTGGCGCGGCGTGCAGCGGCCCGCCGCCTCGGGCAGCAGGGCGAGCAGCCCCGCCCGGCTTCAACGTCGCCGGGTCCCTCGCTCAAGTTTTCCGTATGCGTTTGGCCGTCTCGATGCAGCGGTCCCTTGCCTTCGCGGTTCACTTGCGCGCAGGCCGAGCTTTGGCGGCGGCCTCCGGCTTCCGTCAGGGCGACGTCTTTCTGCCAGCTAGCTACTCGGACTTGCATCTCCTGACTAGAGGTTACTGAGCGTTCCCTGGCTGAGTCTTAGTCCTAGTCGTTCGCACTCAGGCTCCCTCAGACCTTGTCCATTCCTTTGGGCTGGCCTTTCCCAGCCACCAGTCAATCTGGCCGCGCTTCTCCTCTTCCATGGGGGAGCCGGTGGACTTTCTTGCAGCCGGGTCGCTAGCGCAGGTGTACCGGATGCGCTTGGCCGTCTCGCTGCAGCGGTCGATGGCCCGCGCGCTGCACCTGCGGGCCGGCAGAGCCCTCGCTGCTGCCTCTGGCTCTGGCCAGGGGACCCACTTCCAGGAGCCTAGCGTCTCTGACCCGAGGCTGCTTAGCAGGGATTACTGAGTGATCCGTAGCTGGTTTGTTTCTTTGTGTGCTATTTTAAATAGCGCTTCCCCTGGCCCCTGTCGTGCCGTATCCTGTCGACTGCTCATTTGTGTCGATCTGACTAG